>VZTN01032248.1:228258-339964 GCA_013400515.1 Erpornis zantholeuca
CTATTCTCTTCTCCTCTCCTCTCCTCTCCTCTCCTCCCCTGATGTACATTGCTCAGATCACCTACCCACACAGGCAGGAGCTGGGTTTCATCAGGCCTCTAGAGTAATCATGCTCTTTCATGAGCTGCCTGGAGAACATTCTGGAAGGGCCACCCTTCAGTGGTCAAGCACTTGGTGGGGTGTTGGTATGAAAGCCTTCCCAAGTCAACAGGAAAGTAGCACCAAATCACAGAATGTTTGGGTTGGCAGGGACCTTTAAAGGTCCAACCCCCCTGCAGTGAGCAGGGACATCTCCACCCAGCTTGGGTTGCTCAGAGCCTGACTTGGTGCTGACCATGGTGGCCTGATGCTGGCCATCTTCAGCAGAGTGCAGTGTGTGGGCAGGAGGGATGTGGTACTTTCCATTGTCAGAAGAGCATTTTCCTCCATGTCCTCCAGCCTTTTGCTGGGATAAATATTTTTTTTCCTCCAGGTCTCCAGATCAAAAGGACTATTTCCCCTCCTGCCAAGCAGCCCGTCTTACTGCACAAGCATGTGGTCTCAAAGGTCACTTCCCTGAGCAGCCTGCTCTGGTGAGTCTCCCTCTTTTATCACAGGGCAACAAGAACTGAAGAGACCTGGGCTGTATCCAGTCCTTCGCTGTCACAGGTGAAGGCCAAAACTAGGCCATCAAGTCCTCTGCAGAGACTCACCCTTAGCTCCGTGGAGCTCTTCTGGGGAATGTTTGGTTAGCAAGAGTAATATTTATGCTAAGCATGAATGAGAATCAAACATCAAGCACAGGTTTCAGTTCTGGTTTGGCATTTCCTGAGCAAAATCCCAACAACATATGAAATCTTTAAACCTTCGGGTTTGCATTTCACACTCTCTCTTGTGTGGTGAGCGTGTGCCTCCAACCAGGCTATCTTGGTATTCTGCAGCCTGGCTAGAGCAAGCTTGCATTTAGCTGAAAGACCCTGCTCACTGTATTCCCCACTGAGTGGGTCCCAAGGTGCATGACAGGCTACGGAAAGGTTTCTAGGAATCACTCAGGGTCCTGCTGAGAAGCAGTCACCTCTGAACATACTGCAGCACTCACTGAATGGCTTCCAACAATGTGAGAGCTTCATTTGTGAGACTCCTAAGGAAATTGCATCCAGTTGTCATTGCAAAAGAGGGAATTTAAGGCATGCACAATGTAATTATTCCCACTGGGAACTGCCAAAAACAACAGGGTGGCACCACATTGCAGGGGGGGTGTGGAGGAGCAGGGGAGAAGCTGTAGAATATCTCCTGCTGTGTATGGCCAGGACTTTGATGTCCTATCTCCTCTGAGCACAGCCCATTCCCACAGCCTCTCAGGCCGTCCAGGTGCCACAGGAAACACCAACTGGGCTGGAGGCAGAGGCGAGCCCTACTGAGAAGCCACAAGCTGTTTGGCTGCCTCATGTGGGAGCAGGGACCTGTACTCTGGCAGAAACAGATGCCTCAGGGTAAGGCCACCAGCAAACGGTTTGGAAGGTCAAAATTTCCTTTACAACATGTAGTCAGCAAATCACCTAGATCCAAGTAGACATTTAACAGGAAATTGGATGTCTAAACATTTTTGAGGATCTGTATGTAAAATGAGACTAACAGCACCTCAGATTTTAAGGAAGGTATTTCCAAGGTGACAGGAACTCTGCCTGGTGAGGTGGGCAGCACTGGCAGACTCAGAGGGGCACTGCTCTCCTTCCCCAGGCGCTCCCCAGCCAGGACTGGCACAGGAGGCTCTGTGCCACCGCTGCTGCTACCCTGCCACCCAGAGCATTTCCTGACAGTGCTCACAACCCACAAGGCCTCTGCCTCGGTTTGCTCACTGCTTTTGCAGAGGTCCTGATGCAATGAGCCTAAGACAGCCATTGCTGGCTTGTCAGGCTGGAAGGGCCAGGGAAAACACACATCTGTAAGCTGTCCCAAGCTTCCCCACCACCCTCTGGGCTCTGCAAAACATCTTCAATTGTCACCAGAGTTTGAAAAGACCCGGGAAGCAACACCTGGATCAAATCTAGGCTTCATTAATCTGT
Source organism: Erpornis zantholeuca (assembly GCA_013400515.1). Classification (NCBI taxonomy): domain Eukaryota; kingdom Metazoa; phylum Chordata; class Aves; order Passeriformes; family Timaliidae; genus Erpornis; species Erpornis zantholeuca. Next base: position 230,304 of record VZTN01032248.1, read on the forward strand.
AAAATGTCCTTTTTTCTCTACCCAAGCTCTTCTTCTCCCAATGTACAAAGCAAAACATAGCGAAGAGCTCTGGGGGAGGCTGGGCCTGGAAGAGGCTCAAAAGAACCTAATCTCATTCTGCTGTGTATGTTTTTGCTTTGTAGACTTTTGTATACGTTGTTGCTCCAGATGTCAGCAGCTGAAGGGAGCAGTCAAGATGCAGGAGACAGAGCAGCCACGGGAGAGGGATGTCATGGACACACTGCCCTTCCAGGGGGCATCCCAGCAAAGGTGGCATCACCCTCACTGTCCCCACCCAGCACCCAGCTCCGCTGGCATTCGCAAGCCTATTCCCAGTGCTGACCCTGCTGGTTTAAAAGGCAGCCTGGCCATTGTTGTTAAGAGCATCTATGTCTCATCTCCCCTCCCATGAGGAGGACAGCTCAAGTGAAACCACTGGATGGGTTTGAGCAATGGCTGGAGCTGGATGTCATGGGCGAGGCATCATCCTACCAGCTGCCAAAAAGAAGGAAGCTTCCCACAAATAACTGGCTGTACAGTGAAATGGCCAAAGCCCACATTGATTAATTTCCAGCATCAGCTCTAGATTTCAGTAGTTGTTTTGATCTGTGTGTTAAATAATACCAGTGCCTTACTGAAAGTACATTTGCAGAAGTTTCACAGCAATTAAATGCATATGTATCTCTTGCATGGGAGCTTCGCTTCGCTGAATATGGTTTCAATAATCAAGTGGTATTTTGTTTACATGCTGTAATTATGATATTAAAATCTGTAACTAAACCTTACTGGAGACAGAGCTTTTTAGTGTATGGCAGCCTTTCCAATGGACAGCAGGATGCAGAGGAAAAAGGTGACAAGATAGATGTGGGGTGAGCACTCATACGATTACCCAACACCACAAACACAGCTGAGTGAGGTTCCTGGCATCCAGCAAGACAGGCACACCTTCCAGCTCTTCAGCTAGATGGCTAGCTGGAATCCCTCAAAGATGTGCACCAGCAGGAGACTTATTTGGGATGCTCTGTCTCCCAATAGAGTCACAAGGATGATTTATGCTTATAGCTGTGGCTGTAAGATTCACAGAGCTAGGGCGCACACTTAGCTTGAAGATTATGCTCCACTCAAGTGATAAGATGTAGGATGCCAAATCTTATCCTTTTAAATTTGCCTGGGCCTGCTACTGAGCGCTCAGAATTGCACAGGAGAATTTACTATTTGGAGTAAATGTTTCTGGAGAACCAGAACCACAAATCAAATACAAGATACTTGATACCATCTCTGGCTCAAAAGCCTTCAGCTTTTTCCCTCTCTGGGTTTGTATCTCTCTCTCTATGTTGTCTTCTCAACCTGCAGTGTGAGCTTTTGGAGTAAGGCGCTCAGTTGATACCGAATGCTTGACCCAGAGATTTTGCCTAAAAAGCCATAACCAGTGCCCCAGTGAGGACATATCCAGCACATTTAGCCCAGGAGATAATCAGTAAGTGGTGGTGAGGAGAAGTATTTGAGATCTAATATTTTCTCTCACTTGTTAATGTGGACAACCCTGCTCCATTCCACAGCAAAGTCAGATCATGATGGTGGGAACAAACCTCCATCTGCCCACTGGAACTGGGAGAAAGAGCTCAGTGCAGGTGAGTAAAGGTGAAAAGAAGTTGTGTTTCCCTGCTTTTCATCTCTCCACCTCACAGTCCATTCTGTTCCCTGCCACCTTCCACCAGCACCCCGGCTACACTGCAGAAAGGAGTGACTGTAGTCTGCCTGGTTGGGATGTCCTCCTCCAGCATCAGTCGAGGGATTTGGTGGGGAAGGTCAGTAAATAAGTAGTAAGTGAGGGCAGAAGCTCTGGACAAAGCCCCTGCACAGGCCCAGGCAGTGTAGGTGTATTCTGTGCCTGCCCACAGCACCATCACAGCCAGTGCCTGCTCAGATCCTGCCAGGGACATGCCAACCTTGCCATGACAGTAAGATGGACACCACGGCCCAGGCTCTCTGGGCTGCGTTACACCACAGCTGAGTAGGATCCAAATGACTGCTCTTCTCTTTAAAATCTGTGGCCACAAAGGAGAGTTAATTTCTTTGTCATGTGTTGAGTTGATGAATTTCCTCCAAGCAGAAGAGCTGCGGGAAGAGAAACAGTCAGGGGCTGAGATTAAACGGTACCTCCAGTCCTAAAAGTGAAGCACATTTGCCTGTAGTGAGTTTTCCTTTCCAAAAGCTGTGCCTGGATAATCTCAGTTTCTACCTAAGAGATAGCAGAGCTGTCAGGACATACTGCGTGCGGCCACACAAGAAAACACAGGCGTGACCCCTTGGCTCTTAGGAACAAATGTAAAGGGGAGGGGAGAAAAGAGCTAGCAGGGCAAAGAAAGCAACAAAACCCAAATTCATACAGCAAACAAATGTAAGAGCTTCTATTTTTACTCAGTAATCTACATGCCTGGCCGCCTTCCTATTTCTTCCATTTTTAATCTACAACAAATATCTCTGAACTGTGCTGAGACAATAAATCTGGGGCCCTTTGAAGACCTTGGGCAGCCGTGCAACAACAATACACTTAATAAACTAAACATTTTAGAGATTCATTTCCCCTTTGATCTGCAGCATGGTACCCCCACTGCATGCATATGCACACCCCAACGCACTTTCTCATCCTGCTGAACACACCATGCCGTGGGAGGTTGTTCCCTCACCACTGGTGATGGACATGAGAGAGGTCAGGGATGGCTGTAACACACAACATGCACCCTCTCGGGGATGTACAAGTGAGAAAAGCTCTTTTGGTAAAAGGACACCATTGGAGATGTGACCACTCCAGCACTGGTAAACAGCAGAATTTAAGGTCACAGTGGCAGAATTAATTGTTCAATTCTAGGGGCAGGAAGTGGTTATAAGCAATAGAGTGTGTTTATTGTTAAAGCACAGTGAGAGAAGAGGAAAGGAACTTTATTGCCTGATATCTTCCTTGTACCCGCAGGAACCGGGTCACGTCCATGAGATCTACTATGCAGCCTCCAGCCCCTGAACTAGCAGAGTAAGTGAGGGCAATAGCTATTTGTCATCCTTTGTGTAAGCCTGCACTGGGCACTTCGCCTGTGGGGTTCACAGACAATTGTTGACAGTGGAAAAATAATGAGGCAGTGATCACTTCACTACTCTAGTGGCTGTATAGCCGAGTCCACTATGGCCTCCCACAGCCACTGAGCTAAAAGGATGCAGAGCATTTATGAACTGCACATTACTCACCAGTGCATCACCCACTTAATTCCCAAATACAACTCCCCTGGGCCAGCAAAACAGCTGTAGATTAGCAAGAAAATGGGATCTCTAAGCACAGCAATTTGGGGCAAGAAATAAAAATATCCACAGCTCAGAGAAAGAGTGAAATCTGGCTGTGAGAAGTGTGCGTGGCCCAGGCTCAAATTTCCTGGTCACAGAAATGTGAAGACCTGTTTCATAAGCTGCATCTCCAAGGTCAATACTCACAGAGCTCTGTCACGATAGGCTAGGGAGATCAATCCTACTGAGATAGAAAAGAGGTGGTCACATCTGGAGACACCCTGCCCTGTTCTCTGAGGACTCTCAACCAAGGGCCGACCTGGATCAAACCTCTTTGACTTAGATGAACTGACAGGATCATGGCAGGAATGAGGAAATCCATGGGCGTGTCACTGACGCTGCAAACAGATCAGCTACAGCACTTGCTGTGTGATGCATAGGTTGGAGATCCTGGGGAACAGACGGAAGGTGGCTGCCTGTCATTCTTACTCATTTTCTGGATAATCCAGCCACTTGCTACCCTACCATTGTGCAAGCATTAATTCAAACTCCAGAACAGCAATTTCTACTGCTGTTTTTGGATTCATTCCTGACGCCTATGCCCAAAGCGGTTGAGGTGTCACCAGGAGGTTTCCTCTCACTTAACCTGGGGAAGAACTGCACCAGGCACACACAGCTGTGGAGACAGAAGAGCAGGGCAGTAGCTACAGCATATTGAGTCAACAGCATCCTCCAGCCCCTGCCCTCCAGAAACCAAAGGGAGGACAAAACCCAATCGCTTGACACAAATTAATTTCCTGCAAAGACTTCAGAGTGAGTTAAAAGCGCACGCGAGTGCACACACGCAGAGCCCAGACCCTGAAACCCGAGCCAGTGCAAGCTGCAGAGAGCCAGCCTGACACGGAGGGGACCGGGAAGCTCTCCATCCCTGCGGGGGACGGATGCGAACTGTGCTGCCCCTTGTTGGTTTCAGTCGGCAAGCGGAGGGAAGCGCCAGTGTTTGGACAGATGTGGGTCTGTGTCACAGGCAGAAGGGCTGAGAAAAACGCTGATCCTCTGCTGCCCACTATGGATCCCTCCATTATAATTTTCCAGGCTCTGGAAATGTTAGCCCTCTTAGAAGGGCTTGTTCTCCAGCTGCCTCTCAGGTCCCTCTCACACTAGGTCTTCTAACCATGAGGATTGTCAAAGCCAGGCTCCAGGCAATTCTCCCAATCAAAATCAGAAGATCCTTCTTAAAATGTAAGATTTCTTTCTGAAGGACTGAGGTCTTCGGTTTGTTTTCCTGCTGTGAAGGCTACACACAAGCTTTCCTCTCCCCTCAGGAGCCCTGTTGTCATTGCTTTGAGGATGTGAGAGATGAGAGCCAAGAGTGAGCACAGCACTCCAGGAGCTGGAGCTTCAAGAGTATTCAAATGGCAAACCCCAAGGAGAGGGGGTAAGTTTGTCTCTGGTGTCTCAGGTCACACCCAGGGGCTGGTTGTACAGTGCCTGGGAGCGGGTGGGGGATAGCCAGGATATTTCCCCAAACAATTCATTCTGCTTTCAGACAGTTCACATGGAGAATAAGTATGGGACTAAACACTGGCAACATGCTCTGTACAGCATAGAATTTAGGGGCCAGAGGAGCTCAGAAATTAGGGCTGGAAAAGACTACGGGAGGCTGTTTAGTCCATCACCAGTCCCAAGAGTGCATCAGCTATTGCTGCACCGCTTCTGAAATGTTTTTCAGCCTCTCCTTTGAGATACATCCACCAGTGGATTTCCACCACTCTTTTATCCATTAGCAGGGGTGACCTAGGACCTGTTTAAAAACTTAGGCAGCAAAGAGAGAAAGTAAACCCTTTACTTTACTTTCCAGGAGCAACTTTACTTTCCAGGATGAGAGAAGTGAAGAAAGTCAAACAGAAGTAAGGAGATGGATGGGAAAGCTGAGAAGAGCCCCAAAAAACTGCCAAGATTTTGAATTTTGTCTCCTTCCACCTCCAAGAGCTACAAAAAGCCCAATCCTCCTCCTCTCACCACATCTGGGGGCTCAAAAGGCTTCCAGATGGTGGACAAAAGAAGAGTGAGAACCACGTCAGCACCGCATGAGGTCACATCACCCCTGGGAGGTGATGCGTGAGACCGTGACTCTAAAACCCCCATCTTCCTCACAAGCCAGAGCTGACCCAGGAGTAAGGTCGTGTTGGGGAAGACACGTCCCTGGTAAGTGGCACTGCTCTCTCCCACCCAAACAGCCTCCTGAGGTTGTCAGGTGTTGGTGGTGCCCACGCCAGAGCCTCGGTGCTGCAGCAGCTCTCTGGAAGTTAGCTCAGTGCAGTGCAAGGTTCCAAGGCTGTTACAGCCCCGTCATAGCAGAGCAACTCCACTCGGTACAATTCAACATTACCACTGCTGTTGATCTTGGCATATTATTTATCCATCTTCTGAGCCATAAATTCCTTCCTGGACTCCGTGACTTGCTGTATAACCGCACTCTTTGCGCTGAGACTACAAAGCCCTGGGGACAAGACCTTTGCCTCCACATTTTCTATTTAGGGCCATGCAACTTTATGACACTAACAGAAGGAGTAACTTCCCAGATGACTTTTCAGCCATCACAGAAGCTTTTTGAAATGCTACTTTTTTGGCTACTCAGAAGGTCACCGATAAGAGCAGGGATAAGCCTCAAGCCCAAGCTGCTACCACATGGGGAGGAGGAGATCCTGGTAGCTCGCTTCCAAATATGACCTACAACAAAGCCTAAACTCTTTCCCGTGTTCTCCCACATGGAGCAGCATGAAATTCTCCCCCAGAGTCTCATTAGTTGGCTTCCGTCTCCCAAGTTTGAAGCATTTAAGGAGGTGAATAGCCCCACCACATTATCACTGGAGGCTCAGCTCCCTGAACAATCTCTGCACCAAGCTTTGGGAGCTCAAGGGAGACCAGAATTTGCACTGCCTGCATTGGTGTTTGACTCCCAGAGAGGCCCAGAGCTCACCAGCCTCCCAGCTGGTACATCATGATCAGCATCAGTTGACTCCTGCTCCAATCCCCATCCCAAAGTCAGTTGTCCCCACCAGCTTTCTTGCTCTGTACCTCTGCGAGAGTCACTTTTCATTGGGATGAGGGAACCTCAGCAATACTTTCCATCCCTACCTGCCTCAGCTTGGAGGGGTCCCTTGAGCGTGCCATGCAAGGAGAGGCACATCTGGGCAAGATTACAAAGTGGTGCAGTGGCTATTATAGCTACAGATGCCTGCATATGTTTCTGAGCAGGACATATATGCTCGTAGATAATGCAGAGAGCCCCCAGGGTTGAGGCCCCTCATTTACATAAGCCATTCTAGGTTTCCCCCTCTTTGGAGGGCTCGGCTATGGACACCTAGGCAGGCTGGGGTTGGTGGGAGGAGATGCTCTGGCCGATGCTGTGGCTGATGCTTTCCCACTGGGCACAGAGAATTGCTTTCTTTTGAGAACAGAGGCCAAACGCAGGGAATCATTTACACCATTGAGAAGTGGGTGTAACACTGCAATTTACTGGCATACTGCAGCCACAGAGGCAGTGAGTTTGCATGGACAAGGAGAGCTGTGAAGAAAACAAGGGAGGAGGCAATGAGGCTGAGAATAAATCCACAGAGATCAATAATGTTACATTAGATTTATGCCAGTTAGTAAACCAAAGGTTGTGGTCTGTACTCTGCAGCATTGGTTTATCACAGCTCCAGATTTTACGCCACGGTCACTGCAAGCAGGATGTGTCCCCTGAGGTTTTAGAAATAACCTCTTTCTCTCAAAACCCTTTTCTTTAGCTGTCTGTGGGTTGAGAGAAAGAGACAATGATGTGTGGATGGAAAAACAATAAAAAAAAAAAAAAACTAAATTAAAATTAAAACTCAGCGAGGCTCCAAAGAATTTACAGATGTCTCTCCTCTCCTTCCCCCCCTGCTTCTATGTGGTCAGCTGTAAATATTTATCTGGCAGGCTGCAGTGAAAGGCATGGCCCAAAACACTTAATCACAATTCCAGCATGGCTGCCCTCCAGAGCACCCCAAACTTGGGGGACAGTGGTTTATTTCTGCAGCACTGCTAGAGGAAGGTACTTCTGCCCTTATGCAGGCAAAGAAGCACCTTCAAAAGCAATTCATAACGTCTCCAACATGGGCTGCTGAGTGCTTTGTTTGTCTTCTTCTTTGGATTTTTTTTCTTTTTTAAAGGGCCTGATTTTCTTTTTTAACCTGGGTGGTGAAGGTGGGCAAGCCCTGTCACACCAATGTCAGCAGCAGCCTGATTCTGATTGACAGGCAGAAGTGGAGCTGAAGTTGGACTGGATCAGTGAGGAGGTTTGGGAAACATTTCCCAGAATCAAAGGAATTTTTATATTTCTATAATTCACCTCAAACTGTTCCACAAGTATTGATCAGACCTGACCTTATCTCCCCTATGAAGGGTGGCTGTCTCCAGGGTGGAGCCTTGGCAGCTTCCATGGGTCACTCAGCAGAAATCTGGGACATGTGGAAGCACTGCTAGTGGCTGGCAATTTTGAGGATGCTCAGTAAGAAACACTGTTGGCACTGAGATTGCTGTGCAGCAATAGGTACCTGCAAAATCAGGAGCAAAGACCATGGGAGCAGAGATTTGCAAGCCTCGCTCCCTGGTTTTCACTTCCGTGGCGAGTCTGGCCTTCTGACAGATCTCCCTGCAAGGATATTGGGAAGATTTCCCCATCTTCAGTTGTAGTGTTCCTCCCCACACACAACCATTACACAGGGCTCTAAACTCTGTATATTTCTATTTTTCCATCTCCTGATGGCTCACTCTCTTGTTTGATATGGAGGAGCTGGAGGAGGAGAAAGGATCATAACACACAAGGCTATGGCTCCTGTGGAACACACCCTCAGGGCCTCCCTCTAAGTTTGCTCCAGCCCCAAGCCAGAGGCTGGAGCACATAAAGAGGCAGCCAAGGTTCACTTTGTGTCCCATTTACCATCCTCCCCCACCGATGTGTGGCAGAGTCTTCCCTGGGAGAAGAAATTAAACGTCCCACCAAAAGCTTGGTTGCTACTTCACCATAGTGATTTTTCCCTCTGTTTCCAGCTGAGACACGAATGTATTTTGTTTTTACAGTTCTTTGCTGTGTATTTTCTGCAGGGAGTGGCACACTTTGGCCAAGCAGAGCCATGAATGACATCATATTTTCTTATTGGCTTTTATTGCACTGCAATTGCCTCACCACTTATTGCCACTTGCTGACACTTATTGCCAAGTTGCTGTTTCACCACCTGATTATTTATCAGCCTGCCTTTATCCTTTCTTGGGCATTGAGATTCATTTCACTTTTTCCCTCCTCCTTGCCAATGCTTCCAGTGGAAATTATGCTTTGTCAGCACATAGATTTCCTTGAAAAGAGAAGTCCACTACTTGCTCATTTGGAGCAGGTGATCAGTAACCACACAGATAAGTTGGTCTGAGTTTAATCTATTACCCTGTAAGGGGCCATAGCAATTTTTAACTGACTCAGAGCCTAGAGAACTGTAAAAACCTGTAAATATAAATATGATCATCTCAACTTCCTTCAAGAAATAAACTCCCTTCTCTGCTGTAATTTTTGTGACCTTGCCATTGCAATTCAAAGGGTATCTGAAAACACAGCCCCGCGAAATCCAAAAGTTTTCAAAACCCAGAGTAACCAGAGGTCAAACTGCACAGGTTTTAATCTATTTTTTAAGCTAGTGCTGTGAAATTTGAGGCCTTCTTTGATATTTTGAAATCTTGGGGGCTGCTAATACTGTAGCAGTTAACTGTGTGCACTGACACCAACAGCAGCATCATCAGGGAGCTGTGGGATGCTCTGGGAACAGCACGTCCTCCCAAGACAGGCTTTTCCAAAGGGCTCTGTTTGCTTTGACCAAAATGGACTGCTGGCTTTTTATTGCACGTAGGGCTCTGTACTGTGAGAGATTTCCAGCCTCCCTAGCACTGCCGTTCTCTGAGCCCACCTCATTGACTACCCAGCATTACATCCCAAAATCCTTCCAAGTGCCAGGCTCCTGCTCCCCTTGCAGTGCAATAAATGGCAAGGTGCAGGGACACGTGGGGAAAGGCTGCTTTTATGGCAGGGTGCCTGGGGTCCTGGACAAGGCAGGGTGAAGGTGATGGGTGGCTTTGCACTATCACCCCTGAGGAGAGCCCCAGCAGTGCCAGGCACTGCCTTGGCAGAGGATGGGGCAGAGCTGTGCTCGGTGTGCCCATGCACCCAGGACCTGCTCATGCTCCGTGGGGGTAACACGGTATTGTGTGTATCCAGCTGTAATTCCCATCATCTGTCGGTAGCTGGTCCTCACGTCCAGCAGTCAGGCACTCAGGGTGGCTGGTTCATCCATCAGTCCCCAGTCCATTGGGGCAGCCAGGTACTCATCCGGCTGAGGCAGACCATGGCAGGGTGGGGAAGGCATGTGGGCAGAGAAATATTCTCCATCCTGCAACTACTGCCAGGCTGACAGCAGCAGCCAGAGCCAGGCTTTCCCACTTCACCTTCCCATCAGTGCCGGGGGTGAGGTGCCAGCCCTGCCAGCCCGGCCCCTGCTGCTGGCTGGCTCTCAAGGGGTGGGGAAGCCGAAGGGGCTGCCCTGGCTCAGCTGGAGCTTCTCTGATGCAGACATCAAGCACGATGCAGTTTTGGCAATGCACTTTGTCCTCCTGTTTTGTGAGCCAAGAGTTTATAAACTCACAGGGAGAAGAACATCATCTTCCTCTCAGGCATCACCAGTCCTGCTTTTGGCTGCAGGCACTTCTTTGCTGCACGCCCCTGAGCTGCAAATGTGTTTCTGCTGCCATTCTTTCTCTTGCCTTATCAAAGGGAAAAAAGGAAAGAGAAATCAAGCAGATCTTTGCTGTTTGCTTCTCCTCTTCAGGAACTGATTACACAATGGGAACAGCAGTTTGTCAGCCTGGCCAGTGCCACCCTCCTGCCTGCCCCTATTTTGCCCCAGAATCAGCAAAGTGGCTACTCCAAGTCAGTTCCTGAGAAGCAGGAGACTCATGTTGCCTGCAGGGACCATGGGGATCTGCTGACTGGAAGGTAGCTCCGCATGTTCCACATCCTGGAGGGACACTTGGGTTCAGGGTCACATCAGCTCAAGCGCATTCCCATCTGCCTGGCACTGGTCTCAGGGTCTTTCTGCTATTCACAAATACAGGGGCAAGTCTGTGCTGGCAGCTGTGGTGGGACACCTGGACACAGCATTGAAGAGAAATGTAACCTTCCCTCTGTCCCCAGTATGAAGGGAGTCCTACCACAGCTGCACATCCCCAACAGCCTGGCCCAGCCAAGATCATGACACAAAAGGATGACGTGAGCTACTTCCTGTGTATTTCCATCCCTGCTCTTCCTCTCAGAAGCCCAGGAAGCCCAAATTATATACCTGATACAGAGGAGGCAATGAAGTGCTTCAGAGATCAAGAAACTTTTCATTTCTCAGAAGGAGTTAAAATACAGCTCCTTTGCAGTTAAGTAAATTGTTTGGCAGTGCTAGCACCAGGACAAAATGTGTTGCTCTCCTGGTTGATGCAGGATTGTCAAGGCCAGGCCACCAGTGAGCTCACCTATCAGGCAGAAGCAGTGCTGGCATCTCCAAAGCCTGGTGGGGCTTCCAAACTGTGCAAATCTTAGAAGATTAATTTCTGAGTGGCTATTGCAAGGCAAGGGCTAAAACTTTGACAGGCAGCTGCCAGATGCTGTGGGAAGGTGAGATGAGGAGTTACCCAGACTGTGGTACCCAGCCTCTTACAGTGGCAAGCAACCACCCAGCAAGTGACCCCAGCTGAGAAGCCTGAAGTTTCTGGCTCATGTCCAGAGCATTTCCAGGCACACTGCAATGAGCCCGAGAGCCTTGGTCAGCCTCACCTCCACAGAGCAGCAGCATCACTCACAGAGGAAAGGCCTGGTCATGCAGGAAGCCCTTGGCAGCATGCCCTGCTCAGCACCAGGATGTGCCTTTGGTGGGCTACCCTGAAAGTCCTCCGTCCAGAACAAAGGACCTCGATGGAGCAGCTCTTGTCCTCTCCTAGCCTCATGGGTAGGGCTCAAGATGTATGGAGGGACTCTCAGGTCCCATCCTGCACACCCTGGACAGGGCTGCAGTCCTGGTCCTTATAGCCCAACCCAGTGCTGGGCAAAGGCACTCAACTGCCCCAGCTCTCCACTCTGCTGAAGAACAGCTGGAACACCCCTTTGGCACATGGACAAAGCTCATTGAAGGAGCAATGGGAAGTGTGAAACCTCTCTATATTGTGTTCATGGTGTTTAGACAGCACTGTCTATGGGCCAGGGTACAAAGGGATTGGATTCCCATGGCCACAAATTGCAGAACATGCTCTTCTTTTAACTGGTGCTTCAGATGATCCCAGTCACCTGGGATGAATTGTGGTGGTTAACCACTCTGCAGTATCTACCTCAAGTACCCTGGTTAGTGCAGACACTTCTGCCACCTGCTTCCCTTTCCACTTCAGCCACAGCTGAAAGTCTTCGTGCAACGAACAATTTCTCTAAGGACCTAAACTATTTGCTTGCTCTCTTCTGCATTTCAGCTCCAAAGGGAGGATCTTTGTGCAGTACCAGTGGGGTTCAACAATAGTTGGAAACTTCAGTATTCTGGTGTGCGTAAGTAAAACCCTATTTACTCAAATATTGTGCTGTCTCCCAGGGGCAATGATAAGGCTACAGTTTGTAGAGCACCACAGTAATGAAAGCCCCAGAAATACCACTAGAGATGGAAAGGTCAGGTGATTTAATAGGAACCATACGTGCTGCTCTGAGTTTTCTGAGTAATCCAGCTTCTGCATGTCCTCGCTGCATTACAGACATGATGCATCATCTCCCCTTTCCTTGGCTTTGTTACGGGGAATGAATCTCCCCCGAGACCATAATTGCTTCAAATGCTCTCTGCTCTATTTATATTTGATTTTACCCAGTGGTTTCAAGCAATACTGATCCTGAATGACTGTTGATCTAGGGCTGTACCCTGGCTGACATCTGCTTTGAAGGAGTTGTGTGCAGGTCTGTTTGAGTAACATTACACAGGGCAGAGAGGACTCTGCTCTTCAATTAGAGGCTTAATAATGATCCAATACGATGTTTTTCTTCACTGACAGAGCCATGTGACCACAATGGTTTTCATATCTGTGGACTTAGTTGCAGGCTAATGTGTATCTTTCCCCTATCTTTGTGTGGGGTCCTTGCCTCAGCTGCTCCCTGCCTCAGTTTCCCCCTCACAAACTGGTCATAGCTCCCCTCACTTAGGCCAAAGTGCTGCCAAAACCTTGATAACCCACCCTGTCCCATCTGAAAAGGGACCTTTCCTGTGCTGCCTGGTGGAAATACCTGCAGCAGGCCCCACTGCTGGCAGCCCTGGCATCCAGAAGTCAGCAGAGAGGGGGAAGAACATTTGTTCCCTCTCAGTGCATACGGACCTGCTTCACGGCCTGAGCAAAGCGATGCCTTCCCTATGCTGCTGTGAGGACAGAGGCACAGCTCAGTCTGTGTGGTGCTGCAGGGTGGGGGGCAGGAGGAGCACAGAAAGCAGACAGATGGCTACACAGCCAGCCCGGTTATTACCGGAATAAATTGGGTAAATCACAGGCTAAGCAGTTGCTCTCCCTGCGGTAGAAGAGGATCTGACACTGTGATTGAAAATTTGCAGCATCTCAGAGGCAATCATGGCTGGGAAGCTTGCTGTGCCGGGAAGCTCCGCTCAGTTGGGTGTTGCACTTGGACTGTGTTATTACTGCACCTTAAACCACAAGAACAAAATGTTTGGGACATGCTAATGACACCAGGAGAAACAGAAGCATTTTGATTTGGTAGTAATTGTAGTAATTATTTGCTACCAGGGCAGACATGAACACAATATAATGGGCCTGATTATTTATCAGCATTCAACACCAGAAAGAAAACAATGCTGGTAAATATCAGAGGATTTATTTTGGGGAACTGTTTAAAGCCAAGGAAGGACAAAACATCTCTGTTCTAAACAGGGACTGTGGAGGACTGCGAAGATCTGAAAAAGATTCACAAGAGCTGTATATGACTGAGGTTTGGCCCTGATGTGTTTGGCTTGGTGGCACTGCCAAGGCCAGGTTTGCTGAGCAGCCTGCCCTTGGGCAAGACCCTGACCAAGATACTGCCAGATGTCACCCACTGGCAATGAAACCACCCAGGGTAGAACACTCTGGCAACCCATTTTGGAAAAACTTGGAAAAAGATGCTTCAGACTCTTGCAGGAGCATCACAAACAGGAGAGCTGTAGGCACACCAGGACAGGTCTCACACCAGCAATACTCACCATCCCTCAGTGGGCAGCAAAGGCCTGTGACATCCCCTGCTGCAGCCTGCCAGCACTCTCCCAGGCCATTAGACCAAAGACAGATGCTGACCAGCCTGCCTCAGAGTGTCTACAGCACATAGCAGGGTAAGGTAGGCATTGCTCCTACGGGGACCTTTGGTAAAAAACAACATTCCTCCCATTGCAAATGGCAACCACTTTCCTTTCAAAGGGGCTTGGTTATTACCTCCATTCCCCTCCCCACCTGGAGCCCAGCTCCCGTGGTACTTTCAGTTCCTCTACTCCTCCAACCTCAGAGCTACTCTGCCGCGTGAGCACATCAGACAGGAACACGCAATCAGTGCTGGCCAACCCACTAACAGACCCAGCTATTATTACAGCAGGCACTGATGTGAGCAGCGACAAAAGCAAACAGATCTTTGGGCTCCTCGTGTGTCCAGAGCTGCCTGCACATCCTGCCCCGGGTTAACTGAAACATGTGGTCAGGTCCTGCCAGGCTGGCGTGCAGCTACAGCCAGAGCGAGCTCTCAAAGCATCTAGAACTTCTGTTTCCTCACCCCTTTGCTTGAATAAGCCCACTGAAATTTAGCTCAGGAAATGGTGAGATACCAACACGTTCAAATGTTCTCATCATCACTTATGTTACTTCTGCAGAGCCTTGCTGCTGCAGCTGCATCCTCTTTGGCTTGCTGGGTTGAGGTTTACCACGTGAGGGTTACCAATCATTGGAGGACAGTTGCCCTTGCTTTCCTAACATGTTCCTAAACTTCAAAAGATAATTACATGCATAATATACCCATGATAAGCCTGCGGCAGTCCTCAAACCAAACTCACTTTGTTCCTGTGACACATGAACACTGGCCTGCCAGCCAGGACAGACTTCACACACTTCAGAAACCTGGGCCTGAGCTAGGCCTTTGTGACCGACCTCTGCACACAGTGACCATGGATGATTCAGGCTCAGACTGGCTGTGCCAAGGGACATGATGGATGCCAGACAGTCCTGATGGCCCAGGGTTCCCCTAGCAGGCCCCAGCATGCACATGCTGAAGGCAGAGAGGATCTGTAGGATGCCCATTTGCAGCCATGCAGATAAATCAGCAAGCACCCCAGATTTCAAGCACTCCCTGAGTAGCAGCACAGTAGGTGAACAGGATCACTCCTGAGCTTCACCATCAAACACATGACAGCCAAGTCACCACTGAGGCCTCCACGTGGAGAAATTCTTGGAAGTATAATGACATTGAACATGCATACAAGCCAGTGCTGGCATGGCAGGGCTGGTTGCTGGCACATGGGCCTGTTTGGAGCTACTGGCCCACCCTGAACCCTGGCAGGAGCAGACCCTGCCACTGAGAAGGCAGAGAACATGGGATTGGCACATAGTACCCTACCCCAGAAACTGCCCCTATGTCACCACCCTCCTCAACCAGAGGTGGCATGTAGTTTCCTAGGGAGTATTTTTTATTTTTTCTTCTTTCTTTCAAGTCTGTAGCCGTGTGGCACAGGGTTCCCCAATGCAACCCTGCACTCTGTGCAGATCTGCCTCTGGTTGTTTGCTTTGAACCTGCCACCTGCTACTTTTATTTGATGATCCTGAAGTTCTTGTCTGAGAAGCAACAGAATACAATCACACTCTAATTTGTATTGAGATTGCTTTGTCTTGAGCCACTGGTGTCCAGGTGCCTGCTTCTTTCTAATTCAATGGGAAAACTCCCAAGTGCCTCGAGGGCACAGATCAGGAGTTTGTAATATTGCTCCACTTTTCCAATCATTATGGGTGTGATGCACAGCAAAAGTCTGCCAGTTACTACCACTAATGGATGAGAGCGAAGAAACAGGAAAGGAATACTCACCCCCCTTGCCTTGGCATATGTAACCCATCTGTATGTCCTCCGTGCATCACTGCCTGCAGACACCTGTGAACACACAGCCTCATTCATGCCCCTCCCCTGCACAGGCCCTTCTGTCCATGCTCCAGATGCACATCCACCAGCACCCATCCTTCCAAAACCACACTTTCATGCAGGCATGCCCCTTTACTTCTCCAAGATGTCCTTCCACTCAAAATATAACTAATATGCCATAAATACAAATGCCACAGGTATATAAATGCTACTGTAAATGCACTGTGTCTATATGCCCATGCCCCATCAGCACATACTCCATTCAATCCTAACTTGATACACACCCTTGAATGCATTCTGCCACCCCACACCTTGCCACAACATGCTGTGCAGCTTCAGGATGAGCAAGGGAAAGCCCAAAGTTGTTTGAAGGAAATGGTCTGTCCAGCTAGAAATTTGGCTTCTCAGTTTTCCCTGTGCCAAGCCATGCTGCAGGGGCCTCCATCAAGCCTGGGCTGAGAACCCCGGCCCCAGAAGCACTGCTGGTTTTGCCTGTGTCCCTGGTCAATCCCATAGGTAGGCAGAAGGTAGGCACACAGCTGGATGGGGGGTGGTGGGTGCATTTTCCAAGCACCACTCCCCTTCGCAGCACAGAAGTGGTGAGAGTGCCACAGATGGGCTTCACATGGAGCCCTGCCAAAGACTGACCCAGGTGAGCACAGAGCACCTTCCTTGTGGGTGACTGTAAGAGGGCAGAGATTTCTGCACAAATGAAATACACAGACAGAAATATATATATATGTGTGTTTGTATGCATGTACATACATCTATGAAAATGTTTGGACAAAACAAAGAAAAGATAATCCTGTATGCTGGCTGCAAAGGGACTCACCAAGGCTCAGGGTACACATATAACAACCCACTTGGCCACTGCTGTGATCTTGGTTTCTCTGCATTATTTTTAAAAGGCCATAGCATTAACCTAATTAATTTACTTTAATTGGAGAACACTAATAGCTTAAATGGTCCTGCTTAAATTGTAGAGAAGCTGTAGCCAAGCTCTTCAAACAGCCGCTTGTCCCCATTCACCCTCCTGCAGATGGTTAACACAGCTGAGCTGCACTTTGGCACGACAGCCCTGCTCTCTTCACAGGGTGTTTTCTGCTCTGAAGGGAAACACCTGCATGTCTCCAAGCAAGACGGCTCAGAGCAGAGAAAGGACTCGGCTTAGCAGTTACAGGCTCCCTCACTGAGCCAGGACCCAAACCTGGTGGGAAGCCTAACTCTGGAGCCCAGAGCTCCAGCAAAGCAGAGGTCCTGAGGGACCCAGGCCAAGCTGACTGTGCTCACAGTGCTTTGCTCAGACCTCAGCCAGCATCCCTGCTTGCTCTGGCGGAGGAGGGAGTGTTTGCACAAGCTGGTTTGGAAGCTACAGAGGTGAACAGCCCTGCACTGATGGATGCCAGAGGCAGCAACAGGGGGCAATGGCTACAGCAAGGAACAGCTCTCTGAAGACCACAGCTCAGCTCTCATTTCCCTGGTTTCTGCTCCTGTAGTGGGCTTTAGGAAACCACTCCCACAAGCCAGGGTCTGGCATCCAAAGGAGGCCTCACTCTCCTTTGTCAGTAACATTGGTAACTACAGCTGAAAAGTACCCTGTAAGGTCTTAGTGAATACCACCAGCCTGCCTTCTTTGAGCTTCAGAGTCTTTGCCATACTACAGTTTATCCTCATGTTTCACCACAAAAATTGCCCTGTTTTGCTGTTAACCTGGAGGCCCAGCCCACAGGGAGAGGTGAGGGATGGGCACAATTTAACTAAATCCAAACACATGCTGGGGGCCCAGACAACACCCCGGGGGCAGCAGCAGTCACTGGGCTGGCTGTGCACTGCCAAGGTGTATGCCAGCTTCCCACCCTTCACCAGCTGTACCCTGGCTTCAGAGTGCCACGTGTCCATACCTCCAGCCTAGTGGATACAAGGTCAGTGCATCCCTCTCTATGAATATACAAAACAGACTTAGAACAAGCTTGACCTCACAGAGGCCTACAGATGATCAGGGTTTGCAGAGTCACAGCCACCACTGTGGTTTTGAAAGGTATCTGTGGCCCCACAGGTGGGTGCACTGAGAGATCAAGCTGTGCTGGAAGAAACATCCCAGAGGAAGGTATGCTGTAAGGGAGGTACAAGAGCAAGGGCTGGGGGGAGCCAGCAAGTCACCATACAGCCCTTTGCAAAACTGGCCAAGGCCAATTAACAAGCTGCAGCTGACAGAGAGGGGAGGATTTCAAGATAAGAGAGATGGCAAGAAGCCTAGAGGAGATCAGAGCTTGGAGGGAAGAATGGAAAAGGCCTCCTGGGAATGAATCAAAGTAGGACTGCTAAGGGAATTTATGCTAATATCTCTCAGGAGACCTTGGTGAAGGGGACATAGGTAATAGCTTTCTGAGATGCTGGTGAAGATACAGTCAGGACTGGGGAAGAGACAGGAACTAGCTCAAGTAGATAGGGTGGGGAATGCACATTACAAATACCTGAGATGGAGTTTTTAGAGAAAGATCCAGAGGAAGGAGTGAACTATAGCTAAATTATGGAGAAGAAAAAGTCCTCTGGCTATAAACAAAAGGGCTGCAGAGAATCAGGATAGATATGCAAGACTTCCTGAAGTTAAAATTACAAGCCAAAGACCAGCTGGGTAGTTACCCACCCTTCTATTTTGGGGGGCTGGAAACCTCCAGTCAGGCTACATTTGACCCCCAAGCAATAGGCAAGGTGCTCAGAAGCCACAGTGCCCTCTTGGTGAGGGAAGTACCAGTGAGGGACAATTTCCACACCAGTACACCATACCTCACATGGAGCAGCTGCATGTGCAAAGAACCTGGCATTCATTTTGCAAAAGCTCTGCATTTTCAAAGCCATTAACTTGCAGATATAGTCCCATTGCAGCGTGGAGTGCTTGGCAGTGCTGTGGCAAAGCTCACTCTACTCCATCCCTCCTCTACCCCTGCCCACAAACACCCAGAAGATGGCAGACACACGAGACCCATCAGAGGTGTGAATATAGCAGCTGTCACACTTTATTTCATTGTGGGGTTTTATTTTTTTTTAATTATTTTTCCTTCTGATTGAAAAATACAGAAAAGTTACAAAAGTAGTAAAAGGCAACAGTATCAGCAGGACATCCCTGTTCCCTGCTCCCACCCCAGGGCAAGGCAGCCTGCCCCACCTGCTGGCTGGCAGGAACACACCTGTGGGCCCCAGCACCTTGGCAGCTCTTGCTGAGCAAAGCCTGATGCTGCAGGCGCTGCCACCCCAGCCTTTTGCACAAGGAATGTGCCTCTTAGATAGGCACCAGGCTCTGGCTGTCCCAGGTCCTGAGCCCAGGGATTTGGTCCAAAGGAGCAACACTTCCTGTCCTGCACTGGTCAGCCTGATCTGGCAGCAGTTAAAAAGCTGAGGTGTGCCATCAAAACAAGACAAACAGAATTTCTACAGGGGCAGGAGGAATTAGCAGAGGAATTACACTCTCTTGGAAAAAGGGACTTGCAGGGAACCATAATGGTCTGCCAGAGGTCCCTCACCAGTAAACACAAGTGACCTTTTAGAGGAGGTGCTGGTGCAGGGGGTGGCCCAGCTGTAACAGTCTGGAGCCAAAGAGCAGGCAGAGCTGGGACAGCATCAGAACAGACATCCCCTCACCACCTTGCCCAGATGCTCTGCCTGCCTGAATGACAGGAGTTAGGGAGAGGAGGGTGGGGTGGGGGATTCAGGTCCCCGAGCCTACAGCCTTTGGACTTTCCCCAGGGGTCTCAGTGAAGGGCCCAGACCACCTCACTGGGTAGCCTCCTACTGTCATCTGGACTGACCATTGGTCTCAACCAAAGAGCAGCATCAAAGACCTCCACACTGAGGCAGATTTTAAAACCCAAAAACTATTTTGTAATACTCACGGTTTCTCCTCTCGATCTGGACAAACAGTAAACTACCTGCTTTACCTTGCACTCAGATACACACTCGTGGTGGGGAACGCCTACACAAAGGTTACTCTCTCCACCAGGGGCAGCAAGAAGAAAGGCCTTGTAAGAGGTGAGAGCTTGTTCTATTAACTCCTGCCTTGTGCACAAAACATACACATGCCCCAAGAAGAGATCCCAGTCAAACAGCAGGGGTAGCAAGGCCTAGCATGGTCCTAACTGCCTCAGAACTGTCTATGGAGAAATGTCCCCCACTTTCACCCAAACTCCCCTCCTGTTTCTTGTACCAACAGCCACAAAATCGACTGCTTTTTCCCACTCCTTGCTTCATCAGGGAATATTGTTTCACTGATATCAGAGAAGTCCACCTGAATTTAACAGCTAGCATGAACAAAGGGAGGGGAAAGCTTGCTGGAGACATTAAATTGGGTTGAGTTTGGTCGTACCAGTTACCCCCACCATCTTGTAAGTGGGACAATACTATGGAGAAGTGTTGCACACCCCAGAACACAGACTGCCTCAGCAGAGAGGAGATGCACGAGCAGAGTCACCCCAAAGTTCTTTTCTTTGATAATGCTGAGTGGACTGAAGGTGGGTGCTCTGTTTTCCTGGATGGCTCAACACAGATCTTCCACTCTAGAATTTTATTCTAACTCCAGATCTACAAATGGATGTCTCACTGTCCCATTTGAATCTCTTTTTGGACAGTATCACTGAACTGCCAGCAGATCATCTGAAATGCACAGCTAGATGTGTCAGTTACTCCTCCACACACCTCCCTGTCCTAGGGTTTTCCACTTAAGAGAGCTTGATGTGAATGTAATTATAACTATCTCAGAGCAGGATTTTCTTGTTTTACAAGCAGCTCTGTATAGCCTTTCTCCAACCCAGAGCTCACATCTGAGTGGGAGAAGTGTCATGTCTATAGCACAGCACTGTTGACCCAGGTATCCTTGGGAAACTGACTGGATTTGGTTTCACACCTTGATCACTCATCCCTGCTACCATGCAGGACGTACTAACCCCTGAGCACCTCATGGATATCTTCAATTACCACCATCCTCATGTTTGACATTGCCTTGGTGGCAGTTCTTGCAGTTTGTGGACCTGACTGGTTTGCTTTGCCCTGAAAGGCAAAACTCACTCCCTTTGCCACTGCTCGGATACAGCAGTGGTATGGGAACAGTTGCTGCTGCCAAGCCATTCACTTCCTCCTGCCAGAGCGGCTGAATTGCAAAGATGTGTCACTGCCCCATCTTCTCCCACCCCTTCCATTGGGTATCACCATCTCCCCTTCTCCCTGCCAGGCAGGACATTGGTTGATAGTTCCTGAGTTTTTTTGGAGAAACTCCTTCAGTAGGCACACGACGGTTCTTCCACCGGAGCTATCGGGCTCAGCGGCTTCAAGGTGCTGAGGGAACGGAAGGCAAAAGTGGAGGGATCATACATAAAGTGGGGCGGCGGGAGGCCTCCGCTGATGCTCTGCAGGGGAATAAAAAGAGACATGAAGTCAGTGCTCATATCAGGTGCTAGCAGTGAAGTTCTTACCTTGAGTGCTTTGTCCTCCCCCTCTTTTGTACAATTACACCTCCTTGAATGGGTGGATGCTTGCACTTGCAGCAAATGGCACTAACATAAGCAATGGAAGCACTTTGCTCCTACCCTTCAAGGTAAAAAAGCCAGTACACTTCCCTCCTCCAGGACTGAGGTCCCTAGGATCCACACGACTAGGACCCATGGCACCTGTAGCCACTAAGTGAAACAGGATATCCATTAAGAATTTAGAGTACCAGAGTAAGAAAGGTCAAAAGGTATCACATGGACAAGCTAAATTCACTTGGCCTTGAAGCAAGATCTAAGAAACTTTTAGAGCATGGAGACAAACCAAGGCACCTCTGTAAACTCTTCAACTCCATTTTTCAACAATTCTCCAATAATGATTTACAAACCACCCCTTCTTCAAGTCCCAGGCATACTGAAACTCTCCTGGGTTTTGATTCCAGACTCCACAGTTTGACAAGGAATGGCTGAGAGATGCTTGGAGGAAAAGTTCCAGCCCCCAAGGCCTTACAGACTGGTTTCTACCAAGGCCACTAAAGACCATTCTCCTGCCTTTGGCTCCCAGTATTCAGAGCATGGTCAGAGCAGCTCCAGAGTAACTAAGCCAGAAATAGCCATGTACTCCCTCACTGTGTGACAGGACAAAAATGCTGTTCTCCACTATGCTGTGCTGGGAAATGTGGATCCCAGAGAAATTACAGTGCCAAAGAAGTGATTCCACTTTGTTAAATGCAAAGAGCTTTCCTTTTACTTTTCAGCAACTTTGTTTTGTTTCTTTCCTTATACAAGCAGAAGCAGTAGTGGGGCTACTTCACTGATACTTTTTGGCCAGGAGAGGAGGTCTCACTGGTCTATGGACCAGGAGAGTGTTTAACATGGTTCTGCAGAGTTCATTTCCAAGGAACAGGTGGGATGTTCAGCAGTTCAGAAACGCATGCAAATGTCCCCTACTCTCATCTCACTTCCATCACTCTTGGGAAGGGCTTTACCATTATTTTCACAGAGGTTAGGAAAAAAACCAACAAGAAATAGGCTAGAAAAAACTCAAAAACCTACACTTTGGGCAGAGAAGTGATTGAGAGAAGCCCTGCAGAAAAGTGGTGGTGGTTGATGAAAGTTGGGAGTGGTGGTTGATGAAAAACTCAATGTGAGCCAGCACCGAGCACTCACAGCTCAGAAAGCCAGTGGAATCCTGGGCTGCATCAAAAGCAGAGAGGCCAGCAGGTGTAAGGAAGTGATTCTCCCCCTCTACTCTGGTCTTGATGATAACCCACCTGGAGTGCTGCAGCCAGCTGTAGAATCACAAACACAGGAAGGACATGAAATGCTTGGAGCAAGTTCAGAGGGGGACTTGAAGTTAAGAGGACTGGAGCATCTCCCTCATCAAGACAGGCTGAGAAAGTTGGGGCTGTTCAGCCTGGAGAGGAAAAGGTAGCATGGAGACCTCACAGGAACCTTCCAGTGTCTGAAAGGGGTCTACAGGGAAGCCAGAAAGAGACTCTTCCCTGGGAACTATAGTGACAGGACAAGGGGTTATGGGTACAAATTGAAAGAGGTAAAATTTGGTTTAGATTTTAGGAAGAAATTCTTTCCTGTGAGGGTGATGAGACACTGGAACAGGTTGCCCAGGGAGGTTGTGACTCCTCCAACCTTGGCAGTGTTCAAGGTGAGGTTGCTTGAGCAGCCTGGTCTGATGGGAGGTGTCCTGGCCCATGGCAGGTGGGATTGGGACTATATGATCTTTAAGGCCACTGCCGACCCTTAACAGTCTATGTGATTCGGACTGGGCTCTGGTGTTGTGTGACTCCCTGTTCCTTTTCTAGGCCTTCCCTAACTAGAACCATCGTTTCCTTTGCTCAGCCTGCACTGCACTGTTCCTCAAAGAATTAGGCTTTTTAGGAACAATTGCTGACTCTACTGTCTCATAGAAGACAGAGGGTCATTTTAGCACTTCAAACTCAGGTCTCTCAGATAGCTGCAACCACGTAACAGCACAGCAAGGTGATGTCTTGATGCCTCCACCTCTGCTCTTCCTGGGTTTTAACTTGTCATCACAAGGCAAGCACACACAAATATCCCTGCTGAAGTGGTTTGTCTCACCCAAACAGACACAGTAGATCAGAATGAGCTAAGGAAGTACCCAAGCCAAGGCCCTGAGTGCTGCAGTAACTGCAGCAGGATCTGGAAGCCTCTGTCTCCAGGCTCTGGCTCACAGCTCAGCCCCATGGGGCAGCACCCTTCATGTCAGGAGAGATCTTTAAAGCCAGTTTGGGCAGTGTGTTCCTGCCTGGCTGGTATCTCTTCTGCAAATTAAGATGGGCACTTGAGAATGGAAAATGCCAATGTGGTGCTTGGCATCAGCTGTGCTTGGAGTTTCAGCCAGCAAATCATGCCCTGCTGCATCCCCCTGACACCTTGGCCAGCAGCATAAGAAACAAGAGAGGCAGATTTAAGGGCCTTTACTCAATAGCCACCTGCTGTGGGGTTATATATGGTGTATGCTCTGGCAGGCTTCAGAGCTGGAGGGTAACATAGCAACCCTTATTCAAAGCTAAGGGGCAGAATAAATCAGCACATTTGTCCTTCTCCAGAGCAGAGAAGGTCCCCTGCCAGTGCCAAGAGGGAATGGGAACAAAGAACCTGGCAGTCCCCTCCATTTTGAAATGCCAGACAGGATTAGGGGAAGGCAGCTGAATCTGTTCATTTCTGGCAGAAGGCAGATGAAGAGGCTGGGGAAAGATGGGTCCAAAGGACAGACAAAAGTAATCTACGAAACTCACCGAGCTTTGGGTGGGAAGTTGCCCTATGATTTCTCTCTGGGCCTTCTTCTGGGGCCAATGTGTAGGGCAGAGAGCCTTCCCAGGGCACTGCCAGGATGATGGGCACAGAACAAGGGTTGAAGTGAAGGTCAGGGATATGAGAAATCACACGAGGATGCAGAGATTCACAGGCGGTCAGGCAGCTGCAAGTGAGGCTCAAAATGCACCCAATCCTGCCTCTTCATCATGGCACCTCTCAAGCAGCCACAAGATGACCGCTGGCTTACAACAACAGCAGACAAGGGCAGAGTAAGAAGGGGCCTGTGCCAACTGCAGGCAGTAACAGGAGAGGCAGTAAGCTGACTGCCCTCATCCACAGCAACACCCTCACCAATCTGCACTCCTTTATAAACCCAAGCAATACAGGATCCCTGTGCACCTACTCCCTGACTGACAGGGCAGCACCTCTGCTACTGACCTTGCTGGAGGTAAGAAACCTCCAAATCCCTAGACTCTCTTCTTGAGGAGGAACACTTTTAGACTGGAGTTCATATCCAGCTCTAGGGATCACCAGGCCTGATCTGGCTCAGTCCAAGACACCATTTGGGATCACAGCATGTNCTGGGCTGCATCAAAAGCAGAGAGGCCAGCAGGTGTAAGGAAGTGATTCTCCCCCTCTACTCTGGTCTTGATGATAACCCACCTGGAGTGCTGCAGCCAGCTGTAGAATCACAAACACAGGAAGGACATGAAATGCTTGGAGCAAGTTCAGAGGGGGACTTGAAGTTAAGAGGACTGGAGCATCTCCCTCATCAAGACAGGCTGAGAAAGTTGGGGCTGTTCAGCCTGGAGAGGAAAAGGTAGCATGGAGACCTCACAGGAACCTTCCAGTGTCTGAAAGGGGTCTACAGGGAAGCCAGAAAGAGACTCTTCCCTGGGAACTATAGTGACAGGACAAGGGGTTATGGGTACAAATTGAAAGAGGTAAAATTTGGTTTAGATTTTAGGAAGAAATTCTTTCCTGTGAGGGTGATGAGACACTGGAACAGGTTGCCCAGGGAGGTTGTGACTCCTCCAACCTTGGCAGTGTTCAAGGTGAGGTTGCTTGAGCAGCCTGGTCTGATGGGAGGTGTCCTGGCCCATGGCAGGTGGGATTGGGACTATATGATCTTTAAGGCCACTGCCGACCCTTAACAGTCTATGTGATTCGGACTGGGCTCTGGTGTTGTGTGACTCCCTGTTCCTTTTCTAGGCCTTCCCTAACTAGAACCATCGTTTCCTTTGCTCAGCCTGCACTGCACTGTTCCTCAAAGAATTAGGCTTTTTAGGAACAATTGCTGACTCTACTGTCTCATAGAAGACAGAGGGTCATTTTAGCACTTCAAACTCAGGTCTCTCAGATAGCTGCAACCACGTAACAGCACAGCAAGGTGATGTCTTGATGCCTCCACCTCTGCTCTTCCTGGGTTTTAACTTGCCATCACAAGGCAAGCACACACAAATATCCCTGCTGAAGTGGTTTGTCTCACCCAAACAGACACAGTAGATCAGAATGAGCTAAGGAAGTACCCAAGCCAAGGCCCTGAGTGCTGCAGTAACTGCAGCAGGATCTGGAAGCCTCTGTCTCCAGGCTCTGGCTCACAGCTCAGCCCCATGGGGCAGCACCCTTCATGTCAGGAGAGATCTTTAAAGCCAGTTTGGGCAGTGTGTTCCTGCCTGGCTGGTATCTCTTCTGCAAATTAAGATGGGCACTTGAGAATGGAAAATGCCAATGTGGTGCTTGGCATCAGCTGTGCTTGGAGTTTCAGCCAGCAAATCATGCCCTGCTGCATCCCCCTGACACCTTGGCCAGCAGCATAAGAAACAAGAGAGGCAGATTTAAGGGCCTTTACTCAATAGCCACCTGCTGTGGGGTTATATATGGTGTATGCTCTGGCAGGCTTCAGAGCTGGAGGGTAACATAGCAACCCTTATTCAAAGCTAAGGGGCAGAATAAATCAGCACATTTGTCCTTCTCCAGAGCAGAGAAGGTCCCCTGCCAGTGCCAAGAGGGAATGGGAACAAAGAACCTGGCAGTCCCCTCCATTTTGAAATGCCAGACAGGATTAGGGGAAGGCAGCTGAATCTGTTCATTTCTGGCAGAAGGCAGATGAAGAGGCTGGGGAAAGATGGGTCCAAAGGACAGACAAAAGTAATCTACGAAACTCACCGAGCTTTGGGTGGGAAGTTGCCCTATGATTTCTCTCTGGGCCTTCTTCTGGGGCCAATGTGTAGGGCAGAGAGCCTTCCCAGGGCACTGCCAGGATGATGGGCACAGAACAAGGGTTGAAGTGAAGGTCAGGGATATGAGAAATCACACGAGGATGCAGAGATTCACAGGCGGTCAGGCAGCTGCAAGTGAGGCTCAAAATGCACCCAATCCTGCCTCTTCATCATGGCACCTCTCAAGCAGCCACAAGATGACCGCTGGCTTACAACAACAGCAGACAAGGGCAGAGTAAGAAGGGGCCTGTGCCAACTGCAGGCAGTAACAGGAGAGGCAGTAAGCTGACTGCCCTCATCCACAGCAACACCCTCACCAATCTGCACTCCTTTATAAACCCAAGCAATACAGGATCCCTGTGCACCTACTCCCTGACTGACAGGGCAGCACCTCTGCTACTGACCTTGCTGGAGGTAAGAAACCTCCAAATCCCTAGACTCTCTTCTTGAGGAGGAACACTTTTAGACTGGAGTTCATATCCAGCTCTAGGGATCACCAGGCCTGATCTGGCTCAGTCCAAGACACCATTTGGGATCACAGCATGTGGTGGTCTGGTCCTGATGAGTGGCACAAGGCAAAGGTCTGTAGATGCATTTCCAGAAAGAAAATGAATGGAGCCAGCTGCCAGAGAGGGGAACACGTTCCTGCCACCCTGTTGTTTGGGACAGCTGCCTCCCTGTAGTCTGGGCAAGCATCCTAGCCAGCCTGCTCTTCTCCTTGGGCACACCATGCCTGGGACTTTGCTTTGACTAGGGAAGGGTGTTAAGAGTAGTTGTTGCTGCAGCAGGTCCCCAAGGAGATTGCCATAAACCTGCCTGACAGTCCCTGGTGAGCAACCCCAGTCCAGCTCCTGTAGAGGATCCTCAGAGCACAAACAATAAGCACTTGACATTAAAGGCTCATGTGTTCACTCTAATGGCATTCGGACAGCTGGGTACCGCTCACAAAACGGAGCCTAATATGGGCCCTGTGCTAATGGAAATCATTAACCAGAGCCCTCAATTCGCTAAGCCATGTATTTACACAGCTGGAGAATGGCCCGAGTCAGACTCACTCGGCTGCCACAGGAGAGCACACAGGCTCAGACATACACACTATCACACACGTGTGCTCACTTGCACACACTCGCCCTGCCCTCACATGCCTCAGGTTCTCCCCAGTACACATGAGCTTCCCTTGTCCACATCCTTCTGTGCACACACAGACTCCTCCTGACTTGGAAATCACAAGGAGAGCTGTTCCGCTCATACAAATATTGCCTGCTCCTAAAGTAGCTCAAGCCATGTGGGGCCAGAAGTTCACAGCATCCAGGGGATGGTCTAAGGCACCATAGCTCATCACTGTCTCATACAGCTGCTCAGAACACAAGGTAGTTCCAGCACCTGAAGACACCCACGCTGCCCCATTGCACACCTTTTTTGAGTTGTATAAGCTCTTAAGGGAGGTAAACTTGTCTTAAACACTTTTCAAGCAACTACACACAGACCACCCGGTCAAGGATGCCTCTTCACCCATGTACATGTGCCTACATGTGCACTCTTGCCAACATGCACTGCTGTCACCAATAGCATTATCACCTTTAAATGGAGGACACATAAGCAACCAGGTTTGAAACATATCTAAGTGCATTAACAAAGAAGCACATCTAAAGATAGTGAGTGGAGGGAGGTGCCTCAAAGAAAGCCAGTAAGAGTAAACACCCCAGAAGAAATGCCAATTTCAATCATATTAGCAGCTCTCATAAAACAGACAAATGCACAACTGTTCCATAAACCCACCTGTAACATTATTATACATTTCAGCAAGGAAAGAGTACATAGGAAGAAGATAAAGGTGTAAAGCTAAATCTATTAATATGAAGCCATAATCCTCCTAGAAACAAGTCCTTACTTCCGTGAAGTCTGGGAAAATATCCCAAATGCAGACTGTAATAAAATTTTGGCCCAATGATTCCACAGAATCACAGTTCTCCTCTTTGGACAAAGCCAAAGTGAGCACACGTCCAAGTGAGCTTTAGGCTGTGGGAATGACAACCCCCACAGGAGAGGCGGAATGCAGCTACCCAACACAACAATGTCTTTGAACAGAGTGGTGTGCTAGGGATGATGGAAAATTAAGAGGACTCTTTGGTTCTCTTTCTTAAGAGTTCTAGTATCCTAGTGGGATTCAAAACCAGATCAGCTTGTGCACTCTGCCAACCCATCCCTACTCAAGGCCAATCCAGCACAGGAGCCTCTTCTTTCCTACTCTTGGCCCCCAGGGGTTGGGAAATGCTGCTGAGCTCTGTTTGAAGGATGCTGCCTTCCAGTGGTGGGTGAATGATCCCTTTGCAGTCTGTAGACTCACTTGTTAAAAGTCCTTAGGGATGAAAGGCACCATGTAATTGCAAGTTGTAAAGGCGCATCCGATTCCCACCACCACCCTGTGTGGAAAGGAATAAATCCCCAGAATAGCTTTGGCAAGGAAAAAGATGCTGCCTGTTTGTGAAACAGCTGCCTTGGCCCAGAGTGGGCAGAGCCAGAGGTGGCACCAATATTCAGGGAGTGCACAGAAGAGTAAAGGCTGTCAGACTCTGCAGAGGAACATTTACACGCACACTGATTCAACTCCACTTTGCCCTCTCACCCCCGCTAAGTGTTAGAAAATAAACTTCTTGACGCTTCAACTATGATGTGTGAAGCCATCAGCTGTGAACAAGGGAAGGGGACCCACACACCTGCTCCTAGGTACCTCTGTCATTCCAAACATGGTTCTGACCAGGCCACTTCCCATCATCTCTGCCTCAGTTTCTCCAATGCATAGTACATACACGTCCTGGTTTCTGCTGGGATAAAATTAATTTTCTTTCTAGTAGCTGATGTATCCTGTTTGAAGGTTTAGATTTAGGATGAGAATAATGGTGAGAGCAATAACTAAAAATATCAGTCTGTTAAGACATGTTTATACTAAGTTAAGGACTTCTCAGCTTCTCATATCCTGACAGTGAGAAGGTTTGGAAGGCCATGAGAAGCTGGGAAGGGAACAGCCAGGACATCTGACCCGAACTGGAGAAAGGACTTTTGCACACCATATGATGGCATAAGTGGGTGTTTCACCTTCCCAAGTAACCATGATGCATTATGCAGCCCTGCTTTCCTGGAGATGGCTGAACACCTGCCTGCCCATGGGAAGCAGTGAATGAATTCCATGTTTTGCTTTGCTTGCATGCACAGTTTTTGCTTTCCCCATTAACCTGTCTTTATCTTACCCCACAAGCCATCTCACAGTTACCCTCCCAACTCTCTCCCCCATCCCACGGGGGTAGCAAGTTAGCAACTTCATCATGGGGTTAAGCCATAACAGTACACCACAGCCAGGCAGCTGGGATGAACTAATTAACTTCTAGGTGTTTCAGTCTTCTGATGAGAGGTGATTTCTTTTCAATTACAGCCTTGCTTCAGGCAGTTTTCAAGAAATAGTCGCTGGCAAGCAGGACCAGCTCCTCCAGTGGAACAACAGTTCAGATTTAACTGCTTATTCATTAACTTTGATAGGGCTTCTAACAATTTATTCCAGTCACAGACCTGGAGCAGCTCAAAGAGTAACTTTTCACAGGCAAACTCCTTTCCTCCTGAAAGTCTGTCCTCCACCCCCAGGTTCATAGAGAATTTTATTTCAAGGAGCAGTTACAAGATAGACCATGACAGAACCTCATTTTATGACTACTCTGTTCCTTTCTCTTCCAAGAAACAAAAAAGTAATCTCCAAATGTTGTTCTGACAAGGAACCCAAATTTTTTCAGTCAGCACTGTTTTCTTATGTTTTTCATTACCCTCCCCTAAAAGACTGAAAGACCTGTCTTCCACCACCAACATAAGGCTGCCTAAACACCTATTTCCTTCTATATGACCACATTGCAAAGAGCAGTTCAATGGTTTACAAACACATCCCTGTTCCTCTCAAAACAGTTTTAAAAAAAAAACCCTTAAAAAAATCCAACATTTGCAAATGTGTGTGCAGAGCTGTCAGGTAGCAACGACCAGACTTACAGAGGTGCCACCAGACAGACAACACTGAACCTTTTTGGAAGGTACTTCAAAGGGCCTAGCAGATGCTTGTTGGTCACTTGCCCAAAGGCAGAAATAGCCAGTTTCAGCTATGGGCCCGTGCTGGCAACTGTATGATAAACCTTTCTTCTCCTCTCTCTCACACATCTTTAGATACGTCTTTGACAAAGCTGACTGCAAGCTTTGATTCTGCCTGCCTCACAACCTAAAGGAAAGAGGTTGCACGAATAAAAGGGACAGATGGGTCATTCAGAGGAACAGTCTGTTGGTGCTCCCTGGCCAAGCTAGGGAACTCACCACTCCAGGGTCCCAGTAAAGATCACGCTCTGAAGGCAAAACAAATCTCTTAGGATCAAGTGAATGAACCCATATTTCCCTCCTAGGGAGCTGTGTCTTGCACCCACTTTTTTTCCTTGTGGTAAGAAATTGCCTGTGCTTCCTGAATTCCTGCAAAAACTAGAGGGTCTGCATGTGCCTGAGCAGGAGGAGAGGCAGGCACAAGAGTAGGTCCAAACAAACACAGACACAGGCAAGGTACAATCTGGCCCTAAATCTCCAAGTGCATCTGAGTCCTTCGTTTTGGTCTGTACACAACTGACACTACCTCATCCTTTCCTTCCTCTCCACCCTCTCTGTTGCAGCCCTTGCTGTGTAGCAGGAACACCCTCCTCTCAGAGAGATCACACCAGCTGCCTCACAGTCCTCCTCCCTTGGGGCCAGGAACCCCAGGTACCACGCTTCCCACAAAGCCGGCACGTGGTGCATACTTGGGCGTGTGCAGCTTCCAGTTTGCATGAGGCCAGGGCAAGCAGATTCCCTCTGGCCTGGCAGGCTGGCACAGAGCAGCACGCTGCTTTCAACTTGAAGGGTACACAAATTAAACCTGCAAAGTGAGGATTAATTAGCCTGGCATGAGCAGGCTGCAAACACATGCTGACATAGTGCGCTTGCCCCTGGACAAACCGCCCCAGCTGTGGAAGCCAAGCACAGGAAGTGGGTGTATTATGGGAGAGGTGTGTGGGAAGAGGATTACAGCTCTATGGACTGGGAGAGGCAATGGGTGCCAGGTTCCCACAGCCACGTGAACAAAAGGGAGCAGGGAACAACTGCAGTGGGCTTGGGTGCGGTGAGTAGATGTGCCTAATCAGCCATCTTGGATGTGAAGCTCTGTCAGAAAACAGTGGCTCTCTGTCACCCTGTGCCACCCCCTACATCCCTCTCTCTCTCTCTGCTCCATCACCAGGTATGACCCAGAAATCATTAAATCTGACCCTCTCTTTGTGAAGCATGCCCATCAGCTGGAGAAAAGACACCACTTGGAACACCAAAATCTCCATGAGGGGCTTCTGACCAGCAAGTAAGCCAAGGTTGTGACTGGTCAAGGAAGTGAGTCTCTCTTGTTGATTCTAAGGTCAGGGTCAGGTTTAAACACTCAGTCACATACTAAAAACAACTAGAAAGGCTTGGGAAACTGTTAGCAAGCTGCAGTCTGGGATTTCTGCTGCCTTAGATGTTCATACTCATGATATGGTATGAATAAGGACACAGGTCTAGGAACACGGCTTGAAGTTCTCCTCACCCTGTCCTTCAGGTAAGTCACACTTTCTGCTAGTTTCTCAGTGTAACTCACTCTGAAATTGCAATCATGGTATTTATCTGCATATTCATATGCATCCAATACTAAATGCTTGCACAGCTCCTTGGGAGCCTGTGATGGAAAGGGCAACATCTGTGTTTATATATATATATATGTGTGTGTGTATGCATACACACACATAACCTTCTCATCTTTTAGAAATCTTTACTTTGTGCTGTGCAGCCAGAACCAGAGGTTTGCACCAATACTACTCTGTCACCTGGTATGCCTTGCATTTGTGAATAGCTCAGGCATCTGACCAGAAGGCTCTGGCCAGCACATCTCCTGCTCAGCTTCAAGCTGAAAAGGTCCCTTGTTTTAGGAGAAGAAAAGCCAGCATGTTTCTGCAGTGGCCTTTTAGGATGCAGAGTAAGAGATAAGAGACAGGGAAGTCATTTGAGGGATCTGGCCACTGTCCAAGCAGAGGGCGTTCTCAACATTGATAAGATCAAGGCAAGAGCACAAGAGGTTTATGTTCTGATTTAAAATTCTTATTTTTACATAGCAGAAAACATCTCTCTGATCAGCCAAGTTATCAGATTGGCCTTGAAATCCTTCCTTCCTTTCTGCCAGCCCCAACAAGACCCTTGAGACACAACTGGCAAGCCCCTGGGTGTCTCCTACCCACCTACTGCTGTTAAGATAAATTCAGCTCCACTAATCCCATTCAGAGACGGCATGTAGAAGTTTGTAAAGGAATGAACAAAAATAGGAATAAATGATAGACTTTTAACCCTCATCCCAAGATGACCTGGAGAATTGAAGACAGGTGGTACTATAGACACAGTGGAAGACAGGTCTCTGCATTCAGAGCTGGCCAAGCCTGGTCTAGGGCAGAGGTGGTTACACCCCACAAGCACATGGTCACAGTCATCCTGCTTCCAGCGCCAAGGAAGCGTTTCCCCTGCAACACCCACCTCACCCCGCAAACACGCTCTGGATGCTAAAACACCCACACATGTCTGTGCCCCTCTCCCACTTCCAGCGCCTTGCTTCCAGCTACAGACAGGACACTGGCTGACACTTTGGGGCACCAGTGACCAGGTCTGCACACTCACACTGCATACCTCATGTGCAGCACCCACACAGGCCAACGCCTGCCCCTGACCTTGCAGTGACACGTGCTTTGCTACATGTACCTGTTATGTACAAATCCATAGTTCATGTACATGCTGTCACCTCCAATTTATTTCTGCTCATCTGCCCACAGGGGCTGATTCTTCTGTTCATTATCCTTTACTGGGTGGAAACAGAAACAAGATTTTTTTTTTTCTTTTTTTAATATTATTTGCTCTTCACTGTAGGCTGCCACCTCTCACAGCTGTTATTCCTGAAAACATTCCAAACTGACTAAGCTGCTGCATGTTATAAAAGGTTATAACATGCAGCAGCTCTTCCATAATGTGTCTAGATTCTTAGACTAGTCATATCACTATCCCATCATCCCACTAAAGAACCACTGAGTCAGTGAAAAGGACCACCTGAGCTGGCCCATGGGAACTTAAGTACAGGAAACAACAGCAAGGTGACACCTTAGTGTTAAAACAGCAGCAGAACTCCACCTAGGTCACCTGCTTAAGAAAGACTCCCAAGAACCACAAAGATTTCCAAAGGCTGTAGCTGTGTTTCCATGCCAGAGGGCAAAGACACTGCCCCTTCATCTCACCTTCCCATAGGAGACTCTTCCAGCAGAAGAGGGAGGAAGGCATAGCTGTGATGATGCATGAGACACCCTGACATGCCAGAAAAGCCCCAAGATGTCAAGGCAACCAAAGTATCAGCCAGGAAATGAGTTATTTTTAAAAGCAGCCATCATCTCACAACCATGAGACACCAATCTCAGCAAGAACAGGATCAAAATGCTTCACTGATGATATTAGAAGGTCACTGTCATCATTGTCCTCACACATGGAAGCATGATCCTTTCTCCTACAATTTATTAAGCAGCAGGAAAAATGAAGGGAGAAAGCAAGGATCCTTGCTTCAAATCCCTGGCACAAGCCATTAGATATCCTGCCCGCTCCTCAGATCAGTTCACTCACTACATCTTCATCCAACTGTAGTCTGTCTGGATATCTGTGACATCTCAGTTCAGAAGGAGACTTTACCTGAGCTGAAACAGGAACACTTCTGCATCAGTGCTACAGTGACACAAACAAAGTGGTTCACATGGTGATGTTTCCTGTTCAGACATGCAGACAGCTGCCTGGTTCCTCCTGTAACAGCTCATCAACCCATTACTATGAGATCTGTCTTCATTTCTTCTACCCTCACCACAGTGGACAGGTTCCAACAAAGAACCTGTGCCACCAGACCCTCAGCAAGAGAGAGCCAAGCCTCTCACCTCGCCTCCAGCTATCACTCTTTACAGAAGGCCACATTCAGTAGTGCCTCAGAACAGCCCTTCCAAGAGAACTTGGGTCCCTAGTGGGCTCTGACTCCATTACTGAATGTTGGACAAGACCCAGAAATCACAGAAGGGTTGAGGTTGGCAGGCACCTCTAGAGATAGCTCAGTTCAAACCCCCTCCTCTGAACAGGGTCAGCAGGAGCTTGTTGCCCAGGACTGCATCCTGGCACGCTGTGACTCTCTTCATGGACAGAGATTCCACAATTTCTCTGGGCAACCCAAATATCTTACATTTCAACTTGTGCCCATTACCTCTTGTTCCGCTGCTGGGCAACACTGAGAAGGAATACCATGCCAAGCATGTCCTGGTGGCTGGATTGAGGTTTCCCTTTATATGACAAGAGCACGGCACTGCCTTTCAGAAGTATTGACCTCTCTCAGCTGCTTCCAGAGCTGAGGCACTTCAGCAAAGAGTTCTGCCAGGGACCTGCTGCCTCCTTTCTCAGTTGGGTACACAAAAGTGAGCATTCACAATCACTTGAAAAATGGAAGCAAAAATTCACCTTTACTTAACAGCTCTGCCACCATAACAGTCCAGCAAAAGGCTGTGAAGTATCATATGCTACTATCATGGAAACCACAAGTGCTTCAGGTGGAGAGGCACTGTCCCAGCTTGGCAAGGCTGGCCAGAGAAGAGTGGCTTTTGTGCCATCTGTCAGAAAAGTGTGCTCTCAGTTTCTGCTGTTTCTTTTACTGCAAGCTGATGTGGGCTTAAGGAGCAAAGGGATAATTCTCCTTTCAGTTTCTCCAGGGGCACAACAGTAAGCCACAATAATGAGCTTAAGGTGTCAGGAAACCACCTCACTGAGGCATCACTGAAACCCAAGGGACTGGAGAACCATTCTGAACTGGAACTGGAAATAGCTCGTATCCAGGGACAGACACCCAGAAAAAGCCCAGTGAAAGAGAACAGGGCAGACATAAAGGAAGGTGATAAACAAGATGTGCTAAAACATTGCAGCAGGATTAGACAGCTGGTAGGTTTGAAGGACAGGCACAGTCTGGGGAGAGCTCATGGGGCACAGGAGGACACAGCTACATTGAAAACAATCCAGACAGAAGCAGATGAGAGCACATAAGAGATCAGGATTAATTGTGCAATCAGAAGTACTGGGTCACTGTGGGGCTGCTGGAAGACATGACTGAAGAGCCCTGGCAAAAGGCATATGGTAAGTCACAAAAATATCACCCCCCAGCTCTTCACAAGGCTCCAGCCAGCTCTACCTGCTCCTCCTCTCAGATACCAAATTCATTTCCAGAGCAGTGATGGGTAAGGGCATCCAACAGTGTGCTTATCAACAGCAGGACTTCTGGGTACACAAAGGCATTGTTCCCATTGACTGCTGGGCAAGGTAAAAACCTTGAAAGGTTCCTGGTCTGTCATTCATCCCTCTTGCAAGGCTATAAAAATACTGCAGTGAAAATAGATGCTTTATCATTAAGGATGTTTGTTTTCTTCACCCTAATCTGTTTTTGCCTGTGTATCACAAACATGGAGGATCATAGAGGACTGAGGGACACCTGCTTTGGTGACAACATGCAAGGTCACAAACAAATAGAATCATAAAATGTTTTGGGTTGGAAGGGACCTTCAAGATCATCTAGTTCCAACCCCCCTATCATGACAAGGAGACCTTCTACTAGACCAGGTTGCTCAGAGCCCCAACCAACCCGGCCACAATTCTTCTTCCAGGGATGGGGCAGCCACAACTTCTCTGGACAACCTGTTCCAGTGCATCCATCACCCTCATTGTAAAGGATTTCTTCATAAAATCTAATCTAAATGTACTGTCCTTCAGCTTAAAGCCATTCCCCCTTGTACTATCACTACACACCCTTGCAAGAAGTCCCTCTCCAGCTCACTTGTAACCCCCTTTAGGTACTAGAAGGTGATATAAAGTCTCCTAGGAGCCTTATCTTCTCCAGGCAGAGCAGCCCCCACTTTCTCAACCTGTCTTCATAGGGAAGGTGCTCCAGTCTTCTTAACAACTTCATGGCCCTCCTCTAGACTTGCTCCATCCAACACTTTTTTCTGTCAGGGACTGCAGATCTGGATTCAGCACTCCAGGTGTGCTGAATCTGGTAGAGTGCTCTACTCTACCAGAGTAGAAAGGGAGAATCACCTCCCTCAACCTACTTGTCACATTTCCTTTTGATTCAGCCCAGGATACGTTTCTCACAGCACCAGACAGCACTGACCAAAAGAAAGACAACCTCCTTCCACAAAGGAAGCATGGGATGGCTGATAAGTCAGGGAACAGGCTGCTAAAGACGAAACTCTCAGAGCTGCAGGAAAAAATCTACAAGGACAAGACTTGGGCACACCTGACAGGGATGCAGGCTGTCAAGCACAGAGATGCTCAGGACACTGCAGCATCATCCCACCTAAAAAGCCATCTGAGCAATGTAGCTCTTATCTGCCATCACCCAGTCCCATACCCCAGTCTGGTTCTGCAAACACCGGTGCATCACACAGATACCGTCCCTTTTCCCCAGCTACCGACCAGACCTCTCACCCCTACCAAACACCACTTGGTCAAGAAGGATCCAGATGACAACCTACAGGACAGCTATGCTATATGAGTTCATAGCATGGGATGTAAACTTTTACTCCAAGGAAGCTTTGAAACCACAGTCTCCAAAATGGAAAAGACAATAAATTATGAGCCTTGTTATCACCTGACCTGAACTGCAACTACATTCTATACTTCACACTAGCAACCTTTGTTATGCAGGTGATCGAGCCACAGGAAATCTCCAGAAATCATCTTTTGGACACAGATGTTCAACGAGAGTCACCAAATTAGGTAGATGTGGAAAGATGAAGGAACTGCACCAGAAAAGAGCAACTTACACGAATTTTAATTACTCTAGTCTTCGCTCCATAATTCTTCTTGAGCAGCATCTTCTGAAAGAGAAGTAGAATCCAGGGATTAGTAGAAATAGCATGAAGGAACAAAAAGAGGGATATTGTAAGGAGTCTCTTTTCATCAACATTTCATTAAAACAAGATAGATGGATGGAGATATGAAAGATTAAGAATTACCAAAGGTGGCCAGCAAGTAATCAACCTAATCTGAGACTGTCTCATGCAGCCTGCACAGAGTCCTTTGGCAGTAGCTGATACCCTGGGTTTTGAAAGAATATACAAGTGATTTCACAATGAAAGAGATGGAACAACTGCCTGAAAGGAAGTTTCTTAATTTCCATCACTTAGTGGTTAGACTTTGCCCTGAAGCAGGTGAATTTATCTTCCTTTATGAAGGAAAAAACAGTCTATTTCATGTAAATGTGGATGTTTCCATTATTTAACAGATATTTTTCATTATGCTTATTTATTCAGAATTTTTTAAAAAAAGGTAAAAAGCACCTGCCTGCAGTCCTAAATCTCTTTGCCATACATTGCAAGAGTCATTAAAAGTTGTCATAACATGAACCACACAACTTAGCAAACAGGATATACTTGAACCAGCAATTATTCTGGGAAATTACAGAAATAAACGGGTGAGTTGAAGTTCTATGCCAGTTTTAAGCCAGTGTTTTGAAAGCTGGCAAATGAATAAAATCATTCTTTCCTCTCAAAAAATTGTCACAAAACAACTCCCCAGTGGAAAAACAAGGCTTCAAGAGAACAGTTCTTTCATTTTAAAAAATACTTCAATTATATTTTTCATACTGAAAAACCTGGTGAGGGAGGCACGTCAGGAAGAAATTTCTCGATCAGCTTTTGAAAGAAAAAAAAGATTTTCCTATCTCCTGTTTTTAACACTTCTCCAGTTGGAAAGCTGTGTAAGTATGTGAAAACACTCCCCACACTCACATGCTTTTGCAAAGCAACTTAAGTGTTTTTCAGATGAAGTTCTTAAAGGTTGTAGAAAGACATCCCACCATTTTACCAATATGAGTGGTAAATAGTGAGACTTTTCTATTTTCTCCCTTTTTGTTTGTTGTCTTTCTGCTTTCTTCAGCACAAAGCGAGATAAAAGCAATACAGTACAGGGAAGCTTGGAAACTCAAAAAGCTTAAAAAATCCAAAACATACAAAAACCTCCAAAGAAATTCAGAAGAAAAAGCAACACACCAAAATTGAAGCCAGCACTTAGGTGAAAGTATTTCTTTTTCCAGTAGAAAGTACTGCTGGGAGGTGGGAAAAAGTCCCATTCCTCCACCACCCTCTCTTACTCTACATCCCATAAGCACGTGTTTGCAGTCCCAATCCACATTACTGCCCAAAACTTGGAGAGGGAGTTAGAGATCCACCCAGAGTTTCTACACACAGCAGCCTCTTTGATCTAAAATCCAGAACTTGGCACATTCACATCCCACTTCGAAGCTTTCACATGAGTGATTTGGGGCTCAAGGACAATGTATTTCACTATACAAGCATGCATAGGGAAGAAGGGAAGTCCTGCAAGGATTTTGAGGTTTTTCCTTTAATCCTTTTCCTTTGTTAATCCTTTAGCAGGTGAATTCTATTGCTGTCTCCATTACTCAAAGGGCTCAACAGTAGCCATGCCTGAATGCTCTGTCTCCAGGTCTGACCTGGCTGCACAGCTGCAAGGTTTCTAACCTAAAA
The DNA here is from genome assembly GCA_013400515.1 of Erpornis zantholeuca. Lineage (NCBI taxonomy): Eukaryota > Metazoa > Chordata > Aves > Passeriformes > Timaliidae > Erpornis > Erpornis zantholeuca. The sequence continues at coordinate 268,975 of VZTN01032248.1, forward strand.
AGACCCAACAGGTTTTTGCACAAACCAGGTAGGAGACAAAGAGAACAGCTGAACTGAACTGGCTCAGCCCAAGGCTGTCCAACTAAACAAGTAATCCTCTGGGAATTCCTATAAAACATCACAGGACTCAGTTCCCAGGCAGGCTGTAAAGCAGCTATTGTAAGGTCAGTATTTACTGTGAGGTCACTGCCTTTCTCCTCAAGACTCCCACAACCATCCAGTGAAAAAGACAGAGAAGGAAGGAGATCTTGGTAGGGCTGACAAAACGCAGGATGAAGAGAAGGGCAAAGTGAGGAGCTGTGAGGTCTTGCAAAGTTTTGGTTTCCTTAAGCTTTTCTTCCAGCTGCTGTGAAATGTTGGCTGATGGGATGAGGAAGGACAGGCTAGATAGCTCAAGCCACAAGCCTACTGGTGGGATAAAATGTGCAAGACACAGTCAGGTTAAGCAATGAAAGTGAGAATCAGGACTCGTGATTTTGAGCCCCATCCCTTAGGGGAAGGATGCTGTTAGAGCAGAACATGCCCTGCTGCATCCCATTTGACTACAAGCTGTGTGACTTTGGGTAAGACCCTCAGCTTCTCCAGGCTGCTGTAAAGCTGAGCTTTATAGCGGTACTTGGCTGAACCCCCAGGATGAAGTGAGACTGTCACACAAAATTCTACATTGCCTCAGTAGCACCACTGAATCAATCCTCTGCTGAAAGAGGAAAAGCAGAGCTCTGCTGGCCAAGCAGCAAGTACAACACCTTCCAGTACGGTCCAGTGGGATGAAATGCCTAGCATGATCACACCCACAGGTCCCCCAATTACTTCATCAGGATGCAACAAAAGACATTATTTCCCAACTATAATCAGCAGAGGCAGCAAGATATTTACCCCTCCTGGCCTTCTATTAAAATATATACAGACGACCAACAGAAATTATAAGATGACACCAAAGACTGAATGAAAGATTTGAATTAGCCTGTAGGTAGATGGACAACCAGCCAGACTCTTCCAAGAGAAATTAAAATGCTCAGCTGTATCCCAAGCTCTACTCTTCATGTAGAAAACAGAAGTGTCCTTTTAGTGATGCTGTTGTAATGAGATTTAATTATACAAGAATCTTACTGCTGTTTACAATGGTAAGATTTACCACTGTTTTCTATGGTTTGCAAAGGTTTCATTGTGCACCAAGACCAAGATACCCTGCATACCATTTTTTGTTCCTCTTGTGCTTCCTCTTTGCTCCTGGTGCTCCTCTTGATGGACTTAGTCAAAAAATGAAAACATGACATCCCCTCATCCACAGGCTGCTAAACCGGAACATAAACCTCAGCATAGGAAGCTCCCTGGAACTGCTAGGTTCTCCTTTTTTCACTTAGGCTGAAAGCAGAGCAAGACCACTTGTGCTGCACTCTTACACCTTCCAGGTCCCATGTCATAGTAAGATCCAAAACAGAGAGAGGGAGAGAGACAGCAAGCCAGCCACATGATCCTGCAGCTGAGAATGAATACATGGAAGGCCAGTTATCAAATGCTATTCTATTTAATCAAATTGCTTCCACCTCGCTTGCAGCCACACACTTTCTGCACCAGGCACAGTAAAGCCATGCTTTACAAAAAGTAAGTCAAACCATCTTTGAATGGTTTTCCATCGCTCAGTTTTCTCTTTCCTTGCCAAACCTGAGCGCAGACTTTCGGACAGGGAAGCTAAAATGCAGTGCTGCCTAGCAACAGCCAGGGACTTTCCATGGCAGCCTCTCCTCATCCTCCCTCTGGAGACCTCCACGTCACAAGCCAACCACGAGATGCAGCAACTTATTAACTCCTATTTACACAGATACAAGAGAGAGCTGAAATAACATTTATTTGGCTACATGACTTGCAGTAGCCTAAAGCAGGGGAAACAGCCTATAAGGAAGGTGACACATTCTGCTTAGTAACTCTGGGATCATTCCTAACTACTAGACCAATGTGAAAGTGCAGTTTTATTTCCTCAAGCTATTTTCTGGGAGTTATGACAATGAGCAGAGCAGAGATTTGTCAAAGGTCATGGAAGACATTAGTAGCAGAGCTGAGAATAAAACCATAGGGTATGGTTTCCAAAACTTTTTTTCACCTGCAGAAAATGAAATGAAAGAAAAAGAGGCAGTGTCCCTATTTCAATTAAAAAGTCTTTCCTGCTGGTCTCCAGCAGAACTGGTAGCATCAGAGCTGAAACATACAGCTAGGGAGCACTATTATTTGCATGAAGGGAAGTTTTTTTTTGCTATCTACTGTGACTTCTACTAAAAGGAGGAAATGACATGACTAAGGAAATGTTAAAGCCTTTTTGAGGACACAAGCGTTATGCCTCGCTCTAAAAGCAAAACTGAATTGAAACATCTTAGGGTTAACCCTCCAGAAAGCAGCAGAATCAGTTCAGCCCAAGAACCCACCCACCAATCTCACCTCCTGCTCATTACCCAGAGACTCTCTCAGTCCTGGGCCTGGATTCAAAAGAAAGTTGCAGGGACTGGAAATAGCAGTCACATATTCACCAAATGAAGTGTGGTAATGAACCCCTGATCTGCCACATATGTGGCTTTGCTACACATCACTGCCACATCAAAATACCCCCATTAGAGCAGAGATGAGCCACCAGCCCTGCTTCTCTTGGAGCATAGCTCTCCAGCTCAGTGCTCCAAGTCCTCTAACACTGACTTGAGCAGTTCTGAACTAACCCAGAAGGAAATGGTGACTGCCTACATTTGCTTATGCACAAAAGCTACCATAGAACTATTCTATACAAACTGCACCATCCAGGTGACTGTAATATATATTAACAATCAAAATACAAGTATTCTTAATGCAAGATCACTCTATGAATAGTGATATCCCCAAGACGAATGAATTTATATCACACTGCTGCAACAATTCAAAACTAAGCATTTAAACCTCTGTCAATGCACAGTTTAAAGACAGGCGTCACAACCTAATTTTCAAATGTTTACAAGTTTGAACAAACTCTTAAACCAGCATATGATGCAAAATATTTTACATTAATATATATTAATAAGCACTTTTCATCTTACATCTGCTTTTTATATACACATTTTTGGTTGTAGAATAGTTTCATTTTCACTACCTCCACAAGTCAAAGCAATTCTTTTGTCCATTAGTGGTTTGGGGAGGGGAGTTAATTGCTATTATTTATTTAATTTTATTATCTGGTCATAGTTTTAAACCCAGGGGCCTGTCCAGAGTTGAATGCAGTTTAACTATTACGGTTTTTTTCAGACCTGTTTAGGCTATTTCATGCATGAGAGCACAGAACTCTCAGGTTCTCAACACAACTCATCATTTAATGACACACTTCATCAAATGCTACATACTGATATACGATCAGCTTGTTACAATTTAAGAATGTTGCAGGGATTTTCACTTGCTTAATAAAACAGATTTCAAAATTAAAAATAAAAAAAAAAAACAACAACAAAAAAAACCTGTATTCAGTAACCGTGTTGCCTTGATTCAGAGATCAGCCTTTCCAAAGAACATCAAGCAGGCCAGAAGTCTGCCTTTCTTTAGTTTTGTTTAAGACCCTCCACAGGACAAGTGCGCTTTGAAGGTATGGACATTTTTGTTTCTTGTTGACATCTTAAAGCTCTTGACAGGATACAAAGTTTAAACAGTACAAGTTTGCAGAAAAAGCCTCCTCAGCTCAATAACCCCTGTTTTACTTCAATGCTGTTAACCCTATCAGACAGCTTCCCAGTTGTCCAGAGTCTTTCAGGAACAAGAAGGCAGACTAAGCTTGAATGTCTAGCACAGAAACAGAGAAGCAGACTGATGATGTTGCTTGCTCTGTTCAAAAAAAGAAAAAAAAAAAAAAAAAGAACTGAAAGAAGAAATAGTACAGTGTGAGGAGAAATTGCTCTCTATGTCACAGCAGAGGGCTGACAAAAAGGGAAAAACCATGCCCAGTGATACAATGTGCACAGAGAATATTGCCTCACAGTAAGGCAGGGAGGCAGCTCCATGGCCCATTAAACAGAGGATTGAAGGGGCCTCAGTAAAACACATCTTGGGACAGCGAGGTGAAGTGGATGCTGGTGCAGAGGCAATGCCTACATGTGAGCTCCAGCCCAATGCCAATCCCATTACACATAGTGAGCCAGCCAGAGAAACAGGGCCCTATGGCCCTCCTCCCCTGTGAAGGCCTTTCAGAGCAGAGTCTACCCCATCTCCTTTCCTAACAGCCCTCAGAAATGGGTTTGGGCCAAGAGGAACAGCTTTTCCCACCAGCCAGCCGCTGCTGAGAGCCTGTCCCCTGGCCCAGCAGAGGGTTAAGGCGCAGGGCAGTGGTGCAGCTGCAGCACAGTGGGCAGATGAGGTCGGGGCACTGCACAAAGTGGCCATTGTGCTGCACACTGTGGCTGCAGGCTTCTGCTTGCCCAGGTCCCACCTCTGTCCCACCGTGTGGCACCGTGACAGCACAGGGGCCGCAGGGGCGGGAGGCCCACAGCTGCTACCCACCGGAGCAGGGAGGCACACGCAGGCAAACCAGCAGCAGCTTCATTCTCCTGATGAAGCAGAGGATTCCAGCAAGGCCCTTTTTAGAGCACAGGCTGAATTAAAGGAAGGGGATCATCTACCCCCAAAGGCAGTGCTTCCAGAGGCCAGATGTGAAACCCCAGCAAGGCCCCAGCCAGAGTTCAGTAGCAAGGCAGAAGTTTCCAGTGTTTTCCCAACCCAACAGCTCCATGCACCTTCAGGCTTAAACATCACAGCCCAGCATCTTCTGCTTTAGAGAAAGCCTCCACCCAGGAGAGCAGTGCTTCATGCCCACATGGCAGGGCACAAGGGAGCCACAGTTCCTGTCATTTCGCCAACACAGTGATGCATTTTATACAAGGGGCAAGGCCAGGTCTGCACTACCAATGAGTTTAGGAGAAAAACAAGCAAAAAATATTTAAAGCTATTTTGTAAGTTGATTTTGGACTGAGTTTTTTAATTCCTTGGCACTGAGTAGTGCTGCTAGGACATGGGCATCACCTCTTAGCCCTTCAGTACAAAAACTGCACAGAAAAAAAAGTAAGTCACAGGCTCCTCCTTACTGCTTTTAAGCTGAAGCAACTCCAGCTGACACTAACCCCCATCCAGGCTCAGCCTCCCAGGCACACATGACAAACTGGCAGACAGAACAGGGAGCCAAGCCTTCCTAGGAGTCACCAGAGGGTACTCTGCATTTGCATCACCAGGGATGCCCTGTGCCAGGGTAACACCCACTGTCTGGGCCCAGGGGTGCAAGGCCACTATCCAGTGCATCTGTGTACCAGACACAGACATAAGCTCCCTGCCCAGCCCCTGAAGCAGCACAGCAACAGCTTTAAATTACAATTATCATCAGTCACAGTCTCCAGACTTCTCCATCAGAAGTCCAAACAGCCTCACAGCTTTTTAAAATACAGGCTAACTCAAAGGCTTAGGCCAACAGTCCGCTCCTACAAAAACAAACACCAGCATCCAAACATTAAGCTGTGGTGATACTGTGGAACATCTTGAAGAGCTTCTGAACTCTTTTGAAAGTTATTTCTAGTTAATATTCAGTTGAATTAGTCATTCATGCTTTTTTTTTTGCCACATTTATCATCAGTCCTTCTGAAGTTCCTTCAAAATCAGCACACTTGGTCTCTTAACATTGTCTTAACTGGGACTCCCATCTCTATCAAGATGGGAATCCCAGTTATCCAGGCAGCACCTCTGCCAGTGAAGGCCAAAAATCCACAGCCTCCATATAGTGCAAACACTGACAACTTAGCATATTTGGACAAGGCAGCAGAGGAAATGCTGATTACTAAGTAATCACTGAGAACAAATTCAAATTTAAAAAAAGCCAGGCAAGGCCTTGCAAAAAAATATGTACTGCAAGGACTTGCACAGGATCACACACTCAGCAAACAGCACACCATGAAAACCAAAACAAAATAATTCCTGTGGTCACCAAAATCCTTTCCAACATAGTGTCTTAATCACCTCATTTTGTGCACTACTGGAAGGGGCTCAGCTATCACTGCTGAAGAGAAAGGGGTGAGAGCCTACAGCAAATACAAACTGGCAGAACAGCAAGTCAGTCTCACCAGTAACTGCCCTCTAAATAAGCACAGCCCAGTTGCACCACAGTCCAGAAAGGTGATGTGCAAGTGATCACTGCAGAGTGGCACCAGGCTGCTGGGCCTGGTCAATGCCTGCTACAGAAGAGAGTGAGCTGAAGTCTGGCCAGCAAGGTCTGCCACCTGGCAGAACATCTGAATTCCCACTATTCCCAAGGCCCAGAGAACAGATTAAATTATTCAAATTACAGGCTGCTTTTTGAAGTTTTCCCTGCATATCACACTAGAGCCACAGCTAATGTAAACACAGCTACCTACTCACACAGTTGTGGTCTAAGCAAACAGACTGACTGCGGGTCTGTAGGTGACTCTGTCTCCTCTGTGGCATACAGTTTCCAGATATACTCTGGATCTGTACAGAAGCCCTGTCCCTATAGGAACAGATGAAATGCACCATATTTGCCCTGGCACCTTTACCACTAGCCCTTTGATTGGAATTTGGGGATGGAGGAAGTGAACACTCTCTATGGAGCATCTCTGGCTCAGCAGCCACTTTCCCTGCTGGTCTGGCAAAGTCTAAGTCTGCTGATCTGCAGGGTACATCAGATGGTTCATCTATTCACTCTATGCCAACCCCAAATCCCTCACTGAGTTTTCTTTGATGCCTGGAAAAAACGCAGAGCTCCATTTGTGCAGGAAATAGACCTGACCAAAAACTCCAGCACCTGTGGAGTAACAAAAATGTAAAGAAAGGGCAGGATTCATTAATTCCCTATCACTCATCTGCACATGCCAAAGCTACCAAAGTTCAAATGTTGAGCTTGCCCCTCCTGCTCACTAGAGTCTGTGAAGGGAGGAGGGGTGCAAAGGGACAGGGGGGTCTAGTTTCACAGCTGGCAGGCATGGTAGCAGCTCCTGAGAAAAAGCTTACAAAGCTTTTAATTCAGGGCAGCCAATGTGACTGTTTCCTCCCTTCCTTCCTGGCCTTGGCTCCGAAGTTGTCCACAGGGAACATCCAGTCTAGTCTAACATATCATCTGATGTCTCTATAGTTTATCTCACTTCTAACTGAAGCCTTGGCTCGGACATAACTCCAAAGCCCTCCCTCCCCACAGACTTTTGCTTTAGGGAGAGCTAGGGCAGAAGGCACACTGCCTCCTGCAGCTTTATCCCATTCCCCTCACCATGGCTGCTACAGCACATGGGAGATGGCAGTGCTGGGGGCTTGAAACAAGCAGCCCCAGACTCTTCCACCATTTGCTTTTTAAAAGCTGTCCCCAAGTGCCCCAAGAAGGGGTTAAGACATCAGTGCAAGTCAGACAATAGAGTAAACACAGTTCCCCTTTAAGCAGGGAGTTACACAGAGAGCTCTGAACATCATGCAGCTGTGTATCTTGGGAAAGAAGATGAAAAATACTAAAACCACTGAAAGGTACTGACTCTTGTCAGCTGTGACATTACAGGGATATGGAGAGGAAGAGAATCCACAGATAGCTGCTCCAAACCCAGAGGACACAGGGGCATAAGTGTCCTTGAGCAACTGAAAACACTTTAGGCTATCCTTGGGTAACTGAAAAAACAAGACATTCCAAATGCTCTGTGCAAGCCACAGGGCCTTGTGCACAGCAGCCACAAAGCATGTGGAACACCGATTTCCAGAAGAGACTGCATGCTCACACAGGTTTGCCACATGAAAGGGTAGATGTATGTGTGGATGGCAAAAGGAAAAAACAGGCCAAAACAACCAGCTCAAAATGGTTTCAAGTCTAGATTTTTAAGCCAATTTCTTCCTGTTTCTGACACAACTAGAACATTTTAGATGTTCATATGAAGTATTTATGTTTAAAAGTAAAAATTCTTGCACCTGAATGCCTGTTTGTCAGTCCAAAATCCTACCCTAAAGTTAGCACAAGGAACTTTACAGGAGGTATAAAACCCACACAATATCCACCTAATCCACCACAGAAAATATCCAGTGGAGATCAGTGGGTTTCTCTGAGGAGAACCTGGAATACGTACCTTTTCATCAGATTTTTAGCCAGAGGACTGGCTAGTGGAGTTTCTCAAAAATAGGGCACCATGAGGTATACTTATTGACCTAAATGAAGAAAGGATTTGTCAGTGGCCTGGATCTTCACAGCAAACCTCAAAAGGTGGCTCTGAATTGCCTCCCACACTCTCCAGCTGAGTGCAAAGGACATTACCCTGTGGGAAACCCTTGCCTTGGGTTCATCTGGTGCTGCTGGGAGCACTCATAAGTGGAACTTAAGCAGAAAACACATAAGGTCACATCTTCAGATGAGAACTTGGATTTGTGGACAGCAGGGAAACTTTGAAAACGCCAAATGCAGACTGACTACATAAACAGCTTTGGAAAGCCAAAACAAGCCTGTCTTAAACAAAGAAGCAAACATCCCAAAGCTGTGGGCCTTGCCTGGGCTCCGAACACAGGGCAAGAGTCCCTCTCCTCCTCCCAAGACACACACGTATCATGTCTGCACTGCCCTGCAAAATATTTGAGCATATTCTCCTTTCACATGACTATGCCTGTTTGGGAAATCTCATGTGTTTGCACAAGGACATGAAATAAATACTATATTAGAAACTGGAGATCAGAAGATGATTAACAAACCCAAGGCACCGTTTTTCGCCTACAAGTAGACATCCGTGAAGTGGGAGTAGTACAACACTAATCACCACAGAGAGAAATGATGATGTAAGCCAACTGTTCCCACATTCCCCACCCAATCACCTACTTGTCCCCCTGCTCCTCTTCCCCAGTAAACGTCACTCACACGATAGTGACAAGGGAACATGCTGAAGCAGCGAGCCAGCTAATAGGATAACGGCCTCTTACTCCAGGGAGCTAATCCATTTATGCAGAACATAACTAATGACTGTGCTTGGAGAATGCTCTCTCATGCCCATATGCAGCAGTGCCTGCTCACATGTGCCTCGCAGCACAACACTGCACAGCAGACAGGGTCTTGCTTGGGTGGTGTTGAGTGTTGAAACTCAGAATTTGTGATAGGGTTCAACCTACCAATTTTGAAAGGGCTGGCCTAGGTCTGTAACCATGTGAACAGCTTGCAAATATTTCAGAGGAGCCAGTATCTCCTGCCTAGTGCACTGTCCTTCCTCTTAAGTAAGCATTCAGTTCCCTTCAGTGCTGCTGATTAGCACTTGCAGATTCTGATACCATTTTGCCATTCACATCCTCACAGCTGCACGTGGCTCGAGATGGCATAAAGCTGGTCCAGGGAATCATCTCCAATGCAAGAAACAATACAACCAATTCAGCAATCAGTGCTTTTCCCTGGACACTTCAATGAGCTGAGTGAGCTTCAGCATCTCTGCTTGTCCACAGCTACCAGCACAAGACACACATTACTCCTGCCAGCTTTTTGACAATCCCCAGTGTGAGGGCAGTGAGGCACCATCAGAGCCAGAAGCAGATCACTGCCCTTCTAAATAGGTGTTAGCAGGGCACAGCAACCCTCAGAGCTGTACGTGAAGTACTTGTTGAAGAACTGCTGCCCTCAAGCATGCCACTCCACTGTTTGCATCAAGATCCACCTTCCAAATAGCTGGAAATAAACCATCAACTCAGTAACTTGCAACATCCGTATCAGAGCTTGTGTAACACATGACAGTGTTCATAATGCATGCATCAATTTTAATGCAGAAATCATTTCAGTGTTTCCTTCTTTCAGCTCAGGATTTTGGCCCATCTCATGCTTATGAAATGGTCATGCTCTAGGATCAAGAGGGCTCCTTTACTCACCACACTGCAGAAAAGCAAAAGTTCAGATTAATTCATTAAAAAGAGACCAGAATGTCTCAAGGCCAAGTTCATCAGGATTCTCTATGCAGAGAAAGGTTCATAACAAGAGCAAAAGTTTATACCACATTTATATAGTTCTGAAGGTGTTTGATTGATTTGGATGCTTGCATTTGGAAAGCGAATGAACCAGTACCTCAGCTCAGTACAGTTTTATACAGCAGACTGAACAACATAGGCAAGTCTCACAGTTGCAGCAGTAGTTACAGCTGCCTTCTACCTCTAACCCTACCAGCAGCCCCATCATGAGATAGCAATCTGATTCTTTTCAGCTTCTTGTGGTTTATCGTTTCACTCAGCTCAAGAGAGAGTCCATAGGCTGTTTAGCATGACTGCACATAGTAAGAGTCTGCAAAATGCAAACAGGACGAACTAGCACAGCAAAAATGCCTTTCACACTTCTTGTAGCAGTCAGGCTCAAACAGAACATTGGTGTATTATGAAAGAAAAGAAACAAGGATACTAAAATAGTTGTACTACAAATCTTTCTGCTAAGAAAACATTTTCCAAGAGCACCACTTCCAGTACTCATTCCACTAACAATAATTAGAAAATAATAGGGTTGGTTGTGCTATTCAGAGGACAACAAGAAATTATATTAAATTGAAAATTAGTTAAGAGTTCCATTAGATAGCACACCAAACTCAGAGCTAAAATAGAAATAAACATACCATGAACTCACTGTGCTACTTCCACCAGAGGTCTGAACAAAGCACTGCATCTTAGATTAAGACTTACTTTAAAGTAGGCTCAATATACAGTCTTATCATCCAGTCAGGTACACCACGTTCTTGTGTGAGGTTTGTCTGTCCTGCACATACAGCAAACAGTAGCAGCAACAAACTTTCCTGAACAAACTCAGGGCATTCCCTGATCTATGGTGGTTTCCCCCAGCTGCAAACCACATCACTTGAAACGTAACAAGGAACAGGTTTACAGAAGTGAGAAAAATCAGGCATCTGACTAGCTCTATTTTAAAAATATTTCTACCCATACTAGGAATTACACAGATCCACTAGATTTGCAATTTGGAAAATGATTTTGTAAAAACTGTTCCTTGTTTCTTAATCATAATGTGCCCACACACCATCATGGCAGAGCCTATAGGATTGTTTGATGAGCCTCTGAAGTGACAGGCAAGAAAGGAAGTTTCTAAAGCCTCCACAGGTAGACAATTTTTTATTTTGTTTATGCTGTCAAAAAGAGCACGCTTACAATAAGATTGCAAAGTAACCTGCAAAGCATTTTAGGGCTTTATCCCTTGGTACAGCTGATCAACCTGTTCTTTCCATAAACAAACACGTGAAGGTGAAATTACAGTTTGCAAGGATATGCCAGGATTTAAAAGCACAAGCATGCTTTTGAATTGAAAATACAGTTTATCCTAGTATAGACATGACCACAGACTTCATTTACATTAAGTTCCTAACATTCTAGATGAAGCTCAGTTCTGCAAATTCATTCCTATGAAAACTGCTTTAAATAAGCAGTCAAAGTCCAGCAGGAAACCAAAAAGATTGTTTGCAATGAGGAAAACCAGCAAGTTCCAAAGGGTTTCTCTTAAGTGTCTTCATTTGTGCTTTTTTTCAATTTACCTGTGGCCCCCAGGACACCTACATTTTAGAAACCTTTAATTTAGAAAAAATGTTGCTATATGCTTTTTTTGGCTGGAAGAGGGAGGGTTTGTCTCTCTCTTATTGGTCATCATTTCTTCAAAACAAATTTCAAGTCAACAAGAAGCTTATCTGGGCTCACAGCTCTGGAGAAGGGCAGGGAGTTTTACATGTGAATCTGCTCTGGTTTAACTCAGTCTCCATCTACATGAGAAGTAGATGCCTCTATTGAGTGCCTCCTCCTGTGAGATGAGCTGTGGACCAATGCCCAAAACTCCCATTGACATCAACAGGCTGAAAGAAAGCGCAACCAGAGCCCAGCAGTGTGGTTCTCATGTGAGCCAACAATGGAGAGGCTATTCAGAGCTAAGGCAGAAAATCAGAGCTAAACCCCAGCCCATGCCAAGGACAGCTGTGTTGTTGACAGCCAGGCTGGCTATTCTACCACTCCAAAGCTTGTCTCAAAACCAGCATTTCCTAGAGTGTTTACTCTAGTCACAGGCTTGGCCTTAAAAGCTCAGCCAGCTTCTGCCTATTGAGTAGTAATGGCTACTACATTTTCAAGACTCAGACATGCCCTGGACAAGCTTCTTGCTCCCCGTCTGTGGTGACAAACTGGAGCACAAATGCCCAGCATTAATAGTTAAGTAGCACCATCACATGATAGCCCTGTTCCTGCTGTTACCAAACTCACACTACCACCTCCCTCCTTCTTTCTCACTCCCAGGCAGTGCCTCATGGGAGGCTGCAGGGTGCAAAGCACACCCATGTCACCTCTCAGACACCAGTGCCAAGCCATGCTGGGCGAGGAAGGTGTCCTGCTTCACGGATACAGCGCTAAGCAATGCCAGGGAAAAGCTAAGGAAAAACAAGCCCTTATTTTCCATTCCTTGCTACCATCTCTTCTGTATGGTGCTTTGAACAAGTGTATAACCCTCTGAATTCTAAGCAATAGCAGCCCCTGTTATCTTGTGGCTGCTGAATTCGAAGGGAATTCAACACTTAGTGGTGGTAAAGTTGGAACAAAGAGGGACAAAAAAACAACCCTAATCTATCTCTACTGTTTATTTCTATTTCTTAACCTATATAACACAGTCAGGAAAGCAAGCAGAAAACCGCCACCACCATCAGATGCTCTCTGGACTATATAAGGAATATCCAGATTGGTTCTAAACAGCCATTCACCCTCTCCAGTTTCCTCAAGCCACTTCATTGGTCCTCCAAAGAACTAAACTGTAAGGCTCTCTCCTCTTCAGAGGTTGCTACCACAAGCAAAAGATGCAAGTTATTACACCTGAAGAGAGATCCATTCATCCACAGACCAAATACAACTTGGGCAGTGACAGCATATGGCAGAGTCGCCTGCAGACTCCTTTTCTCCCCAGGCAAGGATGACATATTTGAATCACAGTGAGCCACATGCTAAGGGAAGAGTGGCAGGAAGAGGTATCTGGCCAACTCAACAGTCACACTGGGACCCAACCTCTAGTCCAGACACACCAAAGCTGGGGGAGGTGAGGACAATCCAGCCCTATAGCAGAAGAGAAGAACACTGTAGAGAAGGTCCTGACCTTCACTTCCAAGCAGCATCTCCAAGCTGGTGTTTTTGAAAAATATACACAGGTTGCAGCAAAACTTCTTAATCTCTCAGGCCCTGGAGATTACTTGGGCTGAACTGAGGGACTGGGAAACAGCATGCCAGCATTATTCTCCTGCACTGCACTGTGTCAAAACAAGAAAGAAAATATCCTTCAGAAAACCCTACTGGAAAAGGACCTGCAGAAGTAAACACCCAAGAGACAGAACAGGGATATGTTGCAGGATGGCCACCCTTGGGGATCCAATCCAGCACCCACTCTGTGACTGCTGCTCACCCCCCATCCAATCACATTTTAACCAGTTGTGTTGTTCCTGCAGTTAGGATCTCTCAGTTTTTGAGTGATGTTTTCTGTGGCCAGCTGGTAGCCCACCATTAAACACTGCCATCAGATAAGGGAGACTGGACTTTTCCTTCTCTTAATTCAGTAGGCATCATTCTGTGTGGTGCTCTGAGACCAAAATACTAGAGGGTCAAAAAACCAACCTTGTCCATTCACATGCAGAGTTTCTGGCAGACATTTTCAGGCGGAAGTGCTTTACCTCCCTCCTGATTTGCTCCTCCCAGGCCTACCTAACCCTCAGAGTCAGACCAAGAGTTAAGTCCTACACAGCATCACCAGCATCACTCAGGACTCCTCCCCAAGTCACATCCCAAGGCCACATGCCAGTGGCACCCATATGCCCATTTGATCTCCTCTCTTTGGTCTGCAGCCAAAGACTCAGCTCTAGTTTAATACCTTCTTACCAGGCTTTAGAGCTTTGAGGGAAAAAAAAGAAAGACAGCAGGGTTGGGAAGGGAGCCAACAAGCCTGCCAATCTAAATGATAAGCCTTTGGCTTTAACCTCAGACTCATAATTTTCTGCCACTGGTGCCAGGTGCTATTATTGTCCCTTTGGGAATCTTAATTCAACAAAAATACTCTCTCTAGCTCTGTCTCCACCATTCTTAACCTTCCTATTCCACAGATCTCTACTGCCTTCAACATATATTCTATCAAACTTCAACCACATCAAATTTCGTCCCCCATCTTCTTTTTGCCCAACCAAGCTCTCTGGTGTTCTCCAAATGACCCTGACCAACCTAATCCCTGCTCTCTTTCATGATTCACAGCAGCACCACATTTCAGATGTCTCAGCAGATATTCTCTAGCTAGCAGCTCACCATCCCTTGGTAGTCCAAATGGATACATTCACAAACATGCAAGCTTCCAGGAAAAGGCAGCAAAATTACACAGCCACATACCCCAGGAAAAAGAGACTGATAAGTATTTCCATACAGAAGCTCATTTGTCCATCTCCCACTTGAACTGTTGCCCCTTTGCATGTGTTACAAAACCAGAACAAAAATGCACTGAGACAAAACAAGGAAGGAAAACATCAAGGGAAAAGAACAGCAGAGTTTGGCTCTAGGAATCGACAGCACATTCTATGCCAGGGCTCACACAACAGGGGAAGAGGTGCAAAGAGATGTGTGCTCAGAATGAAAGTCTGCTAGCAGCACACCTGAAAGGTGAACACAGTATCAAGAGATGACATAGGGCAGGGCAGAACTGGAGTGGATTTGCACTAAAATTAATTCTGTATTTCAGCAATGTACAGAGAACACAGATCTTCATGGAGAAGCTGTTGACATAAAGGCTGTATAGCTTCCAGATGGCCTTTGCAACCTCAACCATTCTATGAGAATGCTCTAAACTCTGGAACACTGATTGATGCTGAGAGTTTAGGAATAGGACTAGATTATCCTGCCTGCCTTGCCTTTGGCATTTACAAGCTGGCAGCAAGATGAACCTTAACATCAGTGAAAAGAAGACATAGTCAACTTACTCGCCTCCTTCAGGAAAGAAGAGGAAATCTTCTTTGGAAATTCCTAGCCTAACACCTAGGCCAAGTCCTACATGGGTTACTGCTCTCTCACATTCCGATTCATCCAGCTGCAGCTGCACACAGGCACTTCCTAATGTTTTTGCATGAATTAGATAACCATCCAGGGAACACTTATGAGACACAGAGACAGAGGTATCTGCTGCCTGGCAGAGTCATAATCACTTCCTTGGGGCTGGGTGGAGTTCCTCATGCCTTCCCCTGCTTTTGAGTCTCTCTCCACCTCTCAGACAGCATGCTTTCTCCCCACCCTTCCTTCTCTCCACCACTGTCGACTGTCAATGTCTGATGTCAGCAAACTGGACATCAGCTGGCTGGCATAGAGCCAGAATCTTTATAACAGAGATCAAACAGCAGGAGAACATCTCCTCAGCTCCTCCAAAGATGCAAACAAGAGATCTCTACCATGCCCCAGCTCCCACTCATATGGTACAGGCTTAGGTCTAGATTCCCAGGGCCTCCTGCCTTGGAACTACATCCTTGCAGGCAAGCAGACCAGACAATC
The DNA here is from genome assembly GCA_013400515.1 of Erpornis zantholeuca. Taxonomy (NCBI): domain Eukaryota; kingdom Metazoa; phylum Chordata; class Aves; order Passeriformes; family Timaliidae; genus Erpornis; species Erpornis zantholeuca. The sequence goes on from VZTN01032248.1 coordinate 284,494, forward strand.
TCATCGATCATGTTCAATCATGCTCAGCCCCAAACTTCCTCATGCTAGGACTGCCTTGCAGCAGCTGCACATAGCATTTATTTGCTGGCCACTCCACTGCCAAACACAGTCAGGGTTGAGATATATAGGCACTTCTGTGATGGAAGAATAGCTGCTGTAGCATATTTCTGGGGGTGAAAAATTAAAGCGAAATTGCAGGAAGTTACCAGAAGCAGAATTTCTCATTCTGTACTGATGCAATCAGTTTCTACAACACTTTCTTTACTATGTTGCTTCAACAAGCCCAGGGACAAAGAACTGCTATGGCCCAGCTTCTCACACCTGAGAGACAAGTTCTGGTACCGGGCCCCTTAAGAAATGGTGTAAGCCATCGCCCTCAGCACAGGCCCCTGAACTCCACTCAGTCACTCTGGAGAGTGAGGCCCAGGGCAGAGTTTGTGATGAAACTACCACCAGCACCAGCAGTAGATTTTCCGGCACCCAGAGAGAAGCTCAGATGGGCAAACAGATGGTAACAATTCTCAGGAACCAAAAAGGCCTGGATTCAAATGGGAGGCCAAGAGGTGAAAAGGAGCTCACACGTGGAAGCTATCTGGAAGCTATTTGTCAAGTCCTGGAGAGACAGGCAAGGGCAAAACCCAGCTGTGCTAACGATATGGAAATCTCACCCTGGAGCCATTAGCAGCCCAAAGCCCAGACCCCAGTGCACCAGGGGTCACGCACTGGGTCCTTGGTCACGTGTGGCAAGTGTTGTTCTGCAGCCTCTGTGCAACCAGTATTGACCCAAAGGAAGTTTTTGGTTGATCACCCCACCAGTGCCCAGTCCAACCAAAATGGCAGTATTCAAAAATACAGCAGAAGGAAGACGGTTTTGAAATTACACAGCTAAGCCCAGATCAGGATGCTCATCAGGCACTATATCCAGCCCATTCCAGTGCCAAGTCAAGATAAGGTTCCACTCATCCATCTTGAACTGAAACTACTCCCCCACCAAAGGCAGTGCAGAGCCTGCAACAAACAATCCATGTGTTAGCACAGGGTACATTTTTCTCTTCTCTGATGGCCTTTTTCATCCTAGCATCTCAATGCATTTCAAAGAATGCACCAAGACTCCAACAGAAAATAGTATTGATACTCTGTAGAGGAAGCCAAATAAAGAGCAGCTTAGACCACTTGGCTTGTTCAGCCTGAAGAAGAGTGAAAGGAGACCTCATCACAGTCTAGAACTTCCTTATAAGGGGAAGCAGAGGGGCAGGCACTGCTCTCTTCTCTGTGGTGACAGTGACAGGAACTGAGGGAATGGCCTGAAGTTGTGTCAGGGGAATTTTGGATTGGATATAAGAAAGGGTTCTTCACCCAGAGGGTGGCTGGGCACTGGAATCACATAGTTAGTGTCTCCCCATGTTAGTGGTCATGGCACCAACCCTGCCAAGGTTCAAAAGGCATTTTGGGCAATGCTCACAGGCACACGATTGGATTCTTGAGGCTGTCTTGTGCAGGGCCAGGAGCTGGACTTGTGGATCCTTTCCAACTCAAAGTATTCCATGGATTTCTCCTTCTGTCTATTCACACAAGCAGGCAAACCATGGCAGAAAGCTCTGAGCAAGTTGTGAAACTTCTCTAGTGACGTCACAGCCTAACTGGAAATATACCCACGTACCCATATTCTCTGCCTCATACTTTAAAATTATGCTTTCCATATCAGCCACCTACCCACACAAATAATTTGGACTGCTTGGTGTACCACCCCAAAGCTGCTCTCCTCCAAGAGATCTCTCTCCCAGCAAATGCTACACTCTGACTTCCCGAGCTTCTGTAAGTAGATTTCAAAGGTGCTCCTGGCAGTCCCACTGAATAGCACAGGAGGATCCCTTACTTCCTCTCTGTTTACACAACATGCCAAGACCAATTAGTCCCCTGGGAATGAGCTTAGCAGCTCTAAGAAGTCTTTGTGACACCCTGGACTTCCTTATACCTCAGGTGAACCTGGTGCCTTCACCTTGAACCAAAGGATGTCCCTGCTCTCCTTGACCTTGTGCTCTCAGCATTGCCAAAAAGGCCAGATATGCTAAAGCAGAAAGCAGCCACATGCGGTGGCAGCAGGCTTCATTAAATAGCAAGTGGCTGGCAGCAGGGCCTGCATGCAAGGGATGTGTCTGTCCAGGGACTGTGATCAAGGGGTGCTGGGAGAGGGCATTCACTGCAGCAATGCCAGCATCTGCACAAGCCAGGCTATTTCTGCCCAATTAAGGGAAAGAATAGAAGCCTTCTGAGCTAATTTTCTAGTCCTTTGGAGAAGGGAAGAAAAGCATGCATTGTAATATCCTTGCTCTGCCTCAACAGGGAGATACTGGGTGGCCAGCTGACCAGCCAGGGTGGGAAATACATTTACCAGCAGTCCAAACTCATGTCTGGAACACAAAAGGGCTGAATTACTGTACCCTGTGAAAAGCTGGAAAGGCATAGCCTGGCATCTAACCAAAACAGGACCTTTTAAACCTGCTCCTTGTACAGCCTTCCCTGATGCAGGAGGCTGAACTGAAAGGCATGGATGATGGAGATTTCCAATTATTCACAGGCCAAGAAAGGAGAGAAATTCCCTAACTTCTTAAAAGCACTCTGATTGTCCCCAAACCCACTTGTCTCCCAAATTTGATCCCCTTTCAAAGGCACCAAATTACTGGAATACAGGGAGACATTTAGACACCACTTGCCACTGACCCACAGGAAGAAGCAAAATCTGCTTAAATAGCCCAACACAGAGCCACTCTACACCACAACTCTCTGGACCAATATTCCATTACCATCCAACATAAACAGAATTTGATGCAAAGCACTTGGCATCTCTTCATCCACCCTTGAGTTGCCCATACCACATCACACCTCCAAAATGTCTTCTTATCTCCTAACACATTTGCTTCAGGCACAAATTCATCTTGCCTGATACTCTTTGTCATCTTGTCAACTGCACAGAGCTGCAGGAATGGGAAGTAAGGCTCAGGGATAAGAGTGAAAGCCACATCTGCTTCTCAAAAAAATTGTCTATCTGATAAACTTTTCAGCTGCATTCTCATGGGCAAGCACATGACAGCAAGGATAAGAATCGCAAAGCAAGAATAGCTTGATGTTCAGAGCCCAGATGAAGCCTCAGAGTAGCCTGTTTAATATTAACATTCCTCATATGCATTGTTTACCTGACTAAGAAACACACAATGCCACACTGCCCAAGCAGTTAATAAGAGCCACTTTTGTTGGAAAATGGAAACAGACAAAAAAAAAAACCAAACCCTGGTCCCATTTTATAAGTGGGGAATGAAGGTCCTGAATGATTTTCACAGTAGAAATAAGTACAGGTAGCAAGCAAAGCAAAGAGTCATCATAAAGCTTCAAGATGTAACTGGCTGAAAGTTAACCAATTAAAATTTAAAAAATAATACAAATTACCAAATACAGTATTCAGGCTGCATCTCACTTTGCACGTGTGTGTTATGTCATGTTGTGCCCTCAGTACACATTCTTTCAAATTAAATCCACCAGCTGACTATCCTTTCTTTATAACTTGAATTCCACAACCCGAAATGTTAATGACATCCACAGTAAAAGGTATTTAAAAAGCACCCTGCCGCCTCCACTCCAGATTTCAACTTCTTTTGCAAAAATCTTTGCCACAATTAATCCAGAAGTGTAGAGAGCAAATGGACAAGGAAGCCAATTATTCTCACAGGGTTTCCCCAGAAAAAAACAAGAGTTTGGAAAGCTTGTTTAAATTAGCCTCTAACCTTCTCCAATACACTCCTAAACACAGTGCTGAAAGAAGCTTAAAGGAGAGCAGGCAGATGCTATGCCTGGGATCCAAATCAGAGGAATCACCTGGGCCAAAGAACCATTTCCCCATTTACTCATGTGCATTCTGAAAAAATAGAAGGCTGAGCACAGGCTTACTAGCTTTCTTCTCCTCTCATAAGGATGTGAGACTAATTAAAGTCTGTCAGTATCAGTAGAAGACTTGGGTGATGTGAAATGCAAGACTGGGCCTTTTGAATGTTCTGTGAGCAGAAACTTGGCTAGAAGGTTGAAAGGGGGGTGAGGAAAACTGTACTGAAAACACAAGTCTCTGCATTATGTATTCATGGGATGTATGCTGCCAGCAGGACAGAGAAAAAACAGCAATGTAATAGGGAAATGGAAATCTCACTTTTAGACATCTTAGAAAATAAATACATAGTCTTCTTTTAATGGGTCCATCTTGTAGGCTTAAAGGGAGTGTAACAAGCAAGGTTAAAACTAGTATGTCCAACCAACCAGAGGCAGTGAAATTCCTCCCTAATGAGAGGAAATTCACAACTGAAAATAATTGTTTTTAACTTACTGCAATGTACCAGGGCCAGCAGATGTCTGCACATATCCTTTTAAACTGACACTACACCAGTGCAAATAGAAAAACAAATAATGAAGAGAGCTGAAATACTAACTCTACAGCAAGGCCTTTTGAAAGAGAGGCGCCAGATGGGAACTGCACAGGGCAGCCTGCCCCATTTCCCAGGCTATGCAGAGACAAGGCAAACTTCTAGCATTTCCATGCCTCAGTCCCAGGCCAAACTAAGTCCTGCAAAATCAAGAGTAACTGCATCTAGGGAAAACTGTAAAAAGTGTTAAAAAGGTAAAAAGCACTGTTTTACACTGCTGTAAAACTTGTATGAGGCACAAAGAGATCGGGGACCAAGGAGTCAAGTATGAAAATACCTATCATCATCCAGTCTACAACCACTTTCACCAAAGGCTTTTTTTATACATCCCTAAGCAATTAATTTATTTTGGAGTACATGATACAGGTCAGATCACAGAAGCAGTGGTAATGTGACGAAAGCAAACACCAGGATTTTGTTCCTGTGCCATGCAGTGAACTGGACAGTGCAAGTGCTGCCTTCCTCATGGGGTGGCAAGTGAGCAGCCCAGCTGTAGGATCCACTCAAGAAGCAATGCCTCTACCTCTCAAGATTGTTATCTACACTTAACCCAGTTTATCCTAGACAGACAGCAGAAGAACCCTGAAGGTATGCCCCTGAAGACATGACCACAAGAAGCAACCCTATACATTTACTGAGCCTTGCCTCAATAACCCTTTTCTGGTTTTGCTTACCACACCTTATTTTCAAGAGGTGCTGCTTTCCTCCCGTGAAGTTCTGCCTTACCTGCTGCATTTTTTCCAGGTCAAGGCTGGGCCTGCTGACCTTATCCCCATATCCTTGTCGATGCCTCTTACAAGGCATGACTTGCTCAAGGCCCGCCCCAACGCTTGTCAAGATTAAAGGTCTGGAGGCCGGGCTGCGCACCAGGGGCTGGAGTCTCTTGGGAGGGGAGGCACTGAACAGCACGGGGCTCGGGCTGGCGTGGAGGCCATCGCCCTGCTCTGCCACGGGCCGGAAGGACATGGCGCACAAGTTCTTCACTTCTTCGTCACTGGAGGAGGTGTTGTTGCCGTCGCTGCAGCAGGCCAGCCGGCTGACCTGGGACCACTTCCGCTTCTCCGCGGCAAACTCTCGGTTGATGCGCTCCAGCTCCTCTTCTGAGCTGTGGCGGTCAAGGCTAGCATGGAAGAGGGCCCGAACCTTGCAGCATTGGTTCTCCTGGTTCTGGAGCTGGTTGGTGGCCAGAGGAGTCAGGGTACAATTCCGTCTTCTCTCTAGTGGGAAAGAGGAGATAGAGGAGTGGCAGAGCAGATCTGTGTCCCATAGCCTAATAAAATGGGTGTGTTTTCTCCTGACCTGTTGTCTTCATCTCCTCCCAAGTACACTTCTGAGCTGTTTCCCCACCTTTTCTTCCCCAGATCAAACACCCCCCAGCTAAATGCTTCCCTTTGGAAGTTTCCAGACCTTTGGTCAGACCAGACCGCTAGATGTCATCCCCTTTCAAACCATCACCTGGAAGTCTAGGTCCAGAGAAAAAACAAGGAGCTGTCACCCACCTCACCTGCTCAAGGTAGAAAAGACATGAGCTTACAAACGTGTTGCGAGGCACTTGCCTCTAGCTGAAAACATTAACTTCTAGTGACCAGTTCTCAGGGCAGAAGAGGCAAGTTAGTTACACTAAGTGTCACCTTTATGGTTCAAATAAGTGAGATCTGGTTTCTGGAAATAAAAATCCTCTATTACAAGACTTGTCACACAAGAGAGCCTGTCTTCAGCCACAAGCTAGGCATGCTTTATCTCTTCTGCTGAGCTCTTTCTATGCTAACCATATGAAGCAGGGATTTGAATTCTGACAGGGCATGTCCTGTGGGTCAGGAATTTAACTTCTGCTGCCTTGGCATAAGAATCCACTTGAACTTGGACACAGGGCATGCACTAACAGCAAGCTTAGCATAACTCAAGAGATGTATTTACTACAGATTTCACCTGCAGCTCTAAGTTACTTCACATAAAGTCCAAAAACAACAGCAGAACACCTGTATTTTCTCCATCAAAGACTCTTACTAGATGCAAGAATAGGGCTGAACAATACCAACAGTATAGGAGGAAGGGAGAGAGATAATCAAATAATGAGTCCAACAGAATGAAGAAACTGAAGACTAAAACTCAAAATAGCAAGGATGAGGAAACCTAGAACAAAGATGACACAAGTGCAAAAGCATGGAATAGAAGATAAAATTTTAGTCCCAGCTCTGCTGCTGGAACAATTGTGGACCATCTCTGCCCTGTGTCTGCAGCACTGGGACTTTAACATGTGGTTAACAGTGTCTGTTTCTGGTGGTAAAAATGCAACTGCAGCATCTGATAACACCAGCCTCTCCTTGTGAGGTCACAAATGCTTCAAAGTGACAGATTTAATACATCTGATTGTGGTACATTGGGGACTGAGAAGGAGGCACTTGCAAGAGCACAAGTGAAAAGAAAAACTGACTTCAGCTGCAGTATCCCAGGATCCTTCTATCTTCATCCCTTTACCTCTGTCGATCTGAGCAAGTTCCTGGTTCTCTCCCTCAGAGTCATCGCTGTCCTCATCACTTGGGGGACAGGAGATCTAGGGGACAAGGAGAAAGAAAAGGCTTCATCGAGAACACTGAACATTGCCCTGCTGCTGCCCAAGCCACTTCCCACACCCTCCCTCTCTCATATCTTGCAGGCATTCACCCCACCTAACCGCACGCACCCAGGGATAGCACCTCCCTGTATACACATCCTCATCTCCCAGCCCCAATCTCCCACCGTATCCTCTTACTTTCAGCAACACAGAACCCACAGCCTACTGCTGTTGCCACCATACTGACCTGCCAACTCTTTCCCAAGCACAATGAACATATCCTGCCTTTCACTTCCCAGACACATAGCTTATAACCATCATGGCCTACCACATCCACATCACGTGGCTAACTGAATCTCCAAAATCTCCACTGCTGAGATAAGGACACATCCTGTCAACAGCACTATCATCTTGCAAGGCACCCACAAATGGAAGTGGCACGTTAACTTTAGCCATCCTGTGTAAGTACCCACACTTCCCCCTTGAAGTTCACACACAAGCCACCACAGAACAGATTCACCTTGCTTTCCTACAGGACAACTCTGCAGTATTTAATAGAAATAAAAGAAACATGATTTCACAGAAATGCAGACAATACTGTTATGCTGTCCCCTCCAGGAGATAATTTACAGTACCACTGAACACCCTTAAATGCTCCAGGAGTAAGGACAATTCACATATTTTGTCAATACCAAGACTTTGCAGGAACATTTGCTCTGTGTCAGCCAATGGACTTCAAACCACTCACTCAAAACATGTCTAACATTGAACAAACCCGGTAGCTGCCTATCGAGAGGGTTGAGAGATCTGAAACCAAGCTTTTATAGGTCAGATAGATCACACTGCTTCTGAGTTTCCTACACAGAGGAAACCCTACCTATCTCATTCCTAAAGCGACTTTTGTTCGGCTGCATAGAGTCTACCTGGAAGTTATTAGATCAAACCTCTGAGCTATGCAGCTTAGTATGTGTCTCAGGCAACAGCCAAAACAAAATGAGTCAAAGGAAAATGCAATACTTAAAAGAAACCTTTTTAAGAAACAGTTCTGGAATAACATGATCACCCCAAGATGAGCTTCACTATTTCTTACACCTTTTCATTCAGAATAACAAACATTGCCATCATTCTTAGCTGCCTCAAGCTACTTGCTCTCAACAGAATCCAGTGGCAATACCTTTCAAAATGCTACATGTTGTATTTCCATTTTAAGTGTGTTTGATGTGCTGTGCTCAACTTTTATGGAAGATGAGGCAAGCATGCAACCACTACACTGATTTGGACCTTTTTTACCTCCACCACCCTGGAGAAATGCCTTTGTAGTGCTTCAGCCACCCAGAGACACAGAAGAGCAGCTACAGTTAACTAGGTGCCTATGAAAGACATACTGCTAATGCAAAGAAATAATAATAGTGGGGAAATTCTGATTGATACTGAATTTGACAGCTATTAAATCAACATAACTATTTTGTGATCATCCTCCAGGATTGTGTTTGGAGGGTTTTGTTCCCCCAAAAGCATGTCGACACCTTTTTTCCCCTCCTTTTTTACAACTACCTTTTACTCTTCTGTATTTACACTGCCCTTTGAGAAATCAAAATATATTTCCCTTCCTTGCTAGTCTCTAAATGACATTCTCAACTGTCAAACAATGAATCCAGCAAGTCAGATTTCAGATTTATGCCCACTGCAGATATTCCTGAAGTAAATGCAGGATGTTGTTTTTCCTACTACAACTACAACTTTCTTGTATGTGTTCACACACATGCATCATTTAATAAAGGCAGCTGGCACTGAGGAACACTGCCAAACACAGAGACTTCTAGTTGTCCCCAGAGCAGGTATAATACCTTGTTTGTACCATGGTAGTTCACAGAGGGGACAGCTGACACTGAGGTGCCATTGTTTAGCTGCTGTACAGACAGACAGAGGCCTGTCTCTGTTACAAAAGCTAAGGCTCCCATTCTAACTCGAGAGGTACTGACCTTAGTATGTGGCTCATTCCCACATAAAAACCTTTCATTTGGACACGGCAGGGTTTTCAGTGAGGTTTAGCAGCTCTGCGTGGGAAACCTAGCAGCTTCAGCTTTTGTATAATGTAAACGTCAATACATGGCATGGCACTGCTTCCAAAAAAAAAGGCAATGACATCTAGCACATGCAGGTCAAACAGCTACTGCACAATGTCACTGGCTTGAGATGCTTAAGATAGGAGTTGGATTTGAGTCAATGATTGACATTTGAAGGTCTTCGTGTCTACTGGTCTTGGGCTTCCAAAATATTCACTCTTCCCTGTGCAAGTGCAACTTTGCCAGCCTTTGGTATCATATGGGTAACTCTTCTCTACTGAGCCCTCACCAGCCCCTCAGGCAATCAAAGATCAATTCCCTTGCCAGTTGCCTTAAACACTTTGCTATAGGCTTTCTTCAGAGCACCTCCAAGAAAAATCTCTTTCAAACAAGAGACTTTAACTTTCATGTTCCCCAACAGAGAACCATCATTCATAGTAGGCTAACCATTAACCTTGCAGAGTTGAAATTTTATACCTGAAACTCCTTGCCACGATACCTTTTCAAGAGGCAAAGATTAATGGAAGATCAAAAAAAGGATTCTGTGTCTGGATAACATGACTTTCCAAAAACTATAGCTCTGTGGAATCAAAGACTAATGCTCTGACTAGTTGGAGATAAATATTCTGTCCCTTGAATCTTCCCAGGCTTTAACAGAAACCCTTCCCTAAGCCTTCAAAAACATTTCACTAAACACAGCAGTACTGTGTTCAGGCCTCCAGCTTCCCTTGCACAGTCCCTGTCATATATTAGCCACAGATTTACTTTTCTCCACAGCAGTACAGCCCTATATTCCCCAGAAATTCAGAATTGTGGCACTGCTATAGCAGAAAATTCAAAAATTCCATATCCGAAGTCCTACCAGGTCGTGGCTTCATTCACAGCACATCAGTTGCAGAACTGTTTAGACTAAAAGACACCTCTCGGTATCACAGTAGTCCAACCTCTTGCTCAAGCTGGAACAACTAGAAAGGTTGCCAGGACTGTGCCCAACACACTCTGTGCCTTAACATGAAAAGTTGAAGAGAATAAAATAAAATCTTCAATTCACATAGATGTGTGAATGTTTACAAGCTATGGCACAAAAGAAACCAAAAACCAAAGAACAGCTGCTTATCCACCCTTCAGCCTTTCTTCAAGAAATGCATCAGAAAGCAGCCTTCTGTTTATGAGGATCTCAGTGTCACACCTGAGTCCTTCAGCCCAGGCACCTGACATGCCTTCTGTCAGGATAAGGACTCCTCCCGTGTCAGATGGAAACATGAACTAACATCCCCATGCATTCCATTTTTCATCCATCTCTAGTAAGGAAATATGGGTTTGTGTAAAATAACCAGATGGTATTTAAGGAAAACTTGAGTGTAAAGCTTATACCTTTGAGGGAGTTTTAACATGAAAGACAAACTAGATACAAGAAAAAACTAGAGACAGAAAAATACATCTGTCTTTCTCATCACATTTCTGCTTGTCAACTGAGTAATGATAACTAACTGCAGTTGAAATTGCCCAGGTCCTAAAGGCTCACATTACCCTTAAAGTCCAAAGCTCTGAAATACATCAGACAATAAAAAAGTCCCACTATGCTAAAGTGGAGCTCCTCTCGGTTTGGCTTCCAGAAGAGAAATTATCCTGCTATCATCCAATCAGAAGTAATGACATTAAGAATCATCCGTGAGCTTACAAAGGATAAGGAATCTCCCTTCTAAGGCAGAATAAAACTCTCACAAAACGGCCTCACTTAAAGGCTGCATTGTCCTAACAACCTAAAACACCAACAGCATGATTTGGTGCAGTGGAGGTGTATTCATAAGGAAGAGATAATACAAAGATACAACTGACCACAGGCAACCCCTTGTTCCCAGCTCGAATGAAGAATGCGCACAGGCTGGAGGGCATCATTCCCAATCTCCCTCTGGGAGCGAGGGAGGGAGGGAGGGAAGGAGGGAGTTTACTTCCAGGGAGGTGGCTTCCCTGGCAGAAGCCAGTACTGGTTGTGCTGCACATATAAGGCTGTTTGTGACACAGGCTTGTTCACTTCAGGCTGACCACTCCGGAGAATGTCTGCAACTAAGTGAAGTCCCTTCCAAGAGCCCTGGAAAGACTTTGCTGAGTTGGTCTCACACAAAACCAGAAAGCAGTGGATGAGTTCAACCACGACTACTGGTATGTCTGTGATGGGGAAGTGATTTGCATTTCTTCAGACTTCAGATTGGAGAAATGAAACCAGTACTCACTTACCTCCCCCCTGCCACACTGCCTACAAAGCAGCTGCTACAGACATGGACAACCTACAGCACAGGGCTCTGCTGCTGGCTCTTCTCCCTTTCCACTGCTTGGCTTTAGCAAAAACATTTCATTAAATTTCCCTAGTGCTATTTTTCCAGGTCAACAACTAGTGTAGTTGCCATGGAACACTGCCTGATCTTGAACGAGGGAGCTACCATCCTGCCAATTAGAAGAAACTCTGAATTAGAGAGCATTTGAAAACAAGGTAGATGATGAGACATGGAAAGGCAGTTTTGAGCCATGGAACATAAGGAAGAAGGAAGGAATGAGTCAAAAAGACCTTCAAATTAACATGTAACTCCTTTCCCAAGATCTCCTTTAATTTTGAGAGATATTCAGTGTTAAAGGGAGAATTTATGCTAGTACAACAGGCTGGTTCTCTCCTCAAGAAAAGCTTCTGAGTTAAAGCTCCGTTCAATCTTCAGACATCCACATGTGAGACATGACTACCCAGGCTATAGCTGGGATTTACAGCTGGAGTCCTTCAACAGCTAAATTCCCAGCCAGAACAATCCTGGTTTGGAAAAGCTTTTCTAGAGTATTTTTTCCACGTTATTATGTTCCTTTTAAATCTTCACAGTCTGCCTTCAAACTCTATTCCCCATTTCCTTGCAAATGGCTGCAGTTCAAACCCAGGGTTCATAACCCTTGAACATGGTTCTGCTTGACAAAGCAGCTGAGTCAACGAAAACAGGGATGGGCCAATGGGACACAGCACACCCTGAAGCCCTTGTTTTCTAGGCCTGACCCATACCAAGGTCAGAAAAATTCCTATTGTAGGAATGCCATCTTCTGCATGGGCCTAGAGTGTATTTGATTGTCAGTGGTTTCACAGATCTGAGAGAAGCAGAGAGTCACTCCAGGTAGCCAAATCTGCACTGTTTTAATAGTACAGTTACTATTTTTTGTTCAGTGCTTATCATTCTCAGCCACTGCCAAACATGGTGTCTGGCAACTCTCAGGGTGCAAGTGGTGGCAGCCATTAACCAAAGAACATGGAAACAAAGCTTCTGTTCTGAGGAGCAATGACCAAACTGCATTTCCAGAAGCATGGGCTTAAACTGGGTTACCTAGATCTTGAAAGGAAGGCACAAGGCTTACACAGAACAGTGGGGATGAGTGGCGTGTGGGTGTGAGGAGGCACATGCTTGGTCCTCTAACTGTTTTAAAACCTCTCCCTCATCCACCTGCACTTTCACAAATACATACATGTGTTCTGACCATGCTGTCTACAGCTTCTGAGAAGAATTTACACCTGTGGACAAATCTGATTAGAACTAAAGCGGAGATGCACTAACCTAGTCTTGGGGATCCTCATCTGCAAGTGGAATAAACCAGAGGACTCTATGCAGACAAGTGCAGTGGGGCTGGCTTCAGCTCTCAGAAAATGTACAAAAAGATGGGTCAAAATATGGTTCAGGCCATACCCAAAGAACACAGCTGACTCTCTGCACTCTCTCATGTGCCCTGCATCAATTCTCTTTGCAGCAGTCAGGGTGTGCAAAACCCTTCAAAATCTTCCCCCGCTCTTCCTTAAGAGCTAAGCTGAGACAATTTTGCAGGGGAAGACTAAAGATAAAAACACCAGGGGGTTTACAAAATAAAAACGAAACAAACAAAAAACCCCAAGAAACTGAGCAAATCCCAGTGTTCACCATTAATCCAGAAAAGTATGTATACAGCACCAGTGAGCCTATGGGGCTTGAATACATGGAGTCCACAGCCACCAGAAACTAGATACCCCATGTTCCCTGTCCCAGGGAAGTGAATTCAGCTGATGCCTACAACTGAGACTCCTATCCACCCTGGGTCTGTTCTCAGAAACTCTGGGCAAATATTGTTATAAGAGTGAAACTAAAATCATGCTTTTAAATCCCACCCAAAATAGAAATAAGTACTTGCAAACAGACTAGAAGAAACTCAGTTCTACCTATGGTACAGGCATCCATGTAGATGCACACACTCCTCTTATCAGGCATCACACACCTGTGACAGCAAAAGACACAAAACAAAGCCTATCAATTAAAAAATTAGTCTTTAAAAGGCCTCCTAGGCAAAAACAACCCAGACTCTGTTCCTTAGCACCCAAACTACTCCAAATGTGAGAGAACCCCATTCAGTTTATTTATCATTAAAGCCACTATAAGAGCAAGAATCTCTCTGATTAAACATAGCTGCAGTCATGTTTGGGGCCATGATTTCAAAGGTTATAAATTTTACGTTTTAGAAATACAGATAAAACAAAATCACTACAGCCCACACTCAGCAGATAGATGAGATCTGGTAACAAAGGTGTTACCATGGAAATGGAGTCTTTAATCCTTCAGTTTCCTTCTTGACTTCCCAGACCACTGTGTTCCAAAGTAAGACTGCTTCTCAGTATGGGAGCCAGGGGAATGGTGCAGCTCCATGCTGTGATAGGTATCACTCTCTCTGGTAGCAAGAACTTTTACAAAATTCTCACACTATCCCTCTGTTGTTAGCTTAAGAGGCTAGTTAAGGTTTATAGCTCTTACTACAAGTGACAGTAACCATACACTCCTCCAACTCCACTTCCACCTGCAGGCAAAGCTCACAGATGTACCACTTCCCAGTAAGTGTCCCACAAATCTCCTACCCTCCTCCCACACTCAGCTTTTGCTCCATACAGACACCCAGCACAGCCTGGCCTCAGGTGACAGTCACCTGCACATGATGGACCCACACTGCAAGTTTCTCAACAGCTCTGTTACTCTATTCATAGCTTTGCTGATGTGATAAAGAGAATTATGGTTAATTCCTACCCAAGTTTCAAGGATTCTCATGGAGGCTGGCATTCATCTGTTAACTTTCTCATCCTATGAGGGGAAACAGCATAGCTCAGATGAGAACTAGCAAAGAAAGAAGTGGCAAAGCGTTGGAAAAGCACCATCAGAAAGAAGCAGCAACACAGATGTTGCAAAGAGATCTCTTTCCATAGGAGGTCAACTCTCCTGACTTGGTGCCCTGGCAGTCACCTGGCTCACACCCATCAGGAGCAGTGTTATTCAGAACTGTTGACACCACAAAGCGTAATAATCCAGAAAGACAAAAACGACCCTGAATGATTAAAGACCTACATTACAGGGCCTCATCCATGCTGCACTAAGATACAGTGACTTAGCTTCATCTGTAATTTACAGCCCATTTGCTGGGAAACCTCAGCTCCAAAAAGTCAGATTAAAAGCAACACTATTTATCACAGGCTGACAACCCTCTCAGACATAAGAGGAAGACAGTACAAGGGACACCTAGAAGTGGAGAGGCACCTATAATAGCTGATCTTATCTGTAATGCATTCACTCAGGGAGGGAGGATGGGAGCTGGCTGCTCATGCCAGTGCCAACCATTCCTGCCTTGGCCACAGGGATTTAAATACATCCCTCTCGACTCATACCCCACCCCCACCGGCCTAGCTCAGTTACTGTATTGCTGTGATGGGAAAAGGTTTCTTTGCACAAGCCAGCTTCTCTGGCAGTTTACAGCAATTCCTCAGCATTCCATGAGTCCCCTCAACCAGGGAAGCACGGCTAACAGCAGCTGGTATAAACAACACATCTGGTAACAGTTTTTCCATTCCCTACTCAAAAGACTCAGAGGGCAACTGCCTTTGCCCTGAGATACTTCCTTAGCTGAGGAGAAGCTGCTTGTGTTGGGAGACCTCACTCGACACTCACCTCTGCTCAGCCATAAAGAACTACATTAGCCACATTTGCAAACACAAGGAACAATGCCTTACAGTCAGGCTGGAAAATACATTTGGAGCACATGAGACATTTCAGGCTTCTCCTGCTCTCAAAATATCACATTAACCCCTCTGAGTGCAAGCAGATGAGAGCTGTTTCATCTCTATGGATTTACACCAAACTTCTTGCATGTTATCAGAGAGCAAACCAGAAGCATAGTCTTTTCAGACCAGGTCTTTGATCCATCTGGTCAGGCACCTTCAAAGTAAGAGTCGGGAACATGTCATAGCTTGCAATGGCTCTGACTGCACCAGATCCTTTCCTGGTAAACATTGTGTGATTCCAAGTGGTTCCAGGTTGGGAAAATCTGCCAAATGGGTTGTCAGATCGTCCCACACATGGAAGGATGGGCTAGAGATGAGCACACAAAGACAGAATTTGAATATTCACTCTCTTCTCCAATACATAACACATAAGGCACAAAATCAAATTTGTATGAGGTAGGTCCTAAACAGACAACACATGATCATTTGGCAGTCTGTAGTTAAGGTGCGAAATACTTTGCCAGAGGATGTTCTGGATGCAAATGCCTTACAGAGATTTGGTGGTATAAAATGAACAGGTTTAGGTAAAAGAAGCCTACTGGAAAACTAATGCAGGAGATAGGATAACTGGAGGAAGCTGTAGGTCTAATGCAGGATGGATGCTTCTAAATCCCATTCATGGAAGAGGGACACAGAGCATCATTCATTTACTTGCAAAGTCACAACATAAGGGGGATGCACAGAGCAAAGCGTGATAGTGTTGTTTCAGGTCCAACTCACCCCACCACAGAGTGCTACTGAGACAGTGTCCAAGCACCAAATACTAAATTAGCACCCCCACATATCAGTTCAGGGGAAAGATGGGGAAAGATGGGAAAAGCTCAAAAACACTGCAGCCCTCTGCAAAATACCATTAAGCGGTTTCCCAAAAGTGATTGGTTCTATCCAAGCCAGAACAAAAAGAGAACAAAAATCTATACATGGAATCTGCTGATTTTTCAAGCCTCTAAATTATTTCAGTTTATATGCCTCACACCAAATACCTCTGTTCTCTTGACTTAATTAGCCTTTGGCCATAGAACTTTATTTCCTTGGAATAACCAACTCATAGGAATAAAGAAAAAAATTATAAAGAAAAAAAAGAAACACATACAAGAACAGTCTGGCTGCAGACAACTGTCTGGAAGAACCACTTGGCTTTGTGTGTAATAACTGGGTGACAGGATATGGAAGGATTATTTTATATTTTTCCAGCTTACATCCAGACACACTCCCAGCAAACTGGAGAACATAGCTGCCTGTCTGGCACCTTTCCCCAAGATGGGAAATTCCCCACTCAACCAAAGGAAATTTTATTCTCATCTTTTGCCCATATAGAGCTTGGCAGATTGTGGCCTGTCATGCCAAGAAGTAAGGACATAAGTTAAATAAAAAACCAGCATGCATCATGGAAACAATGTGACCCTGTTAGGAAGGAGTAAGATGAGACAGATTGCTGAATAAAATAGGTGTGAAGGGATAGGATCTTTGTGCTATCAGCAACTCGAATTGTGTGATCTCCTTGAAATCCTGGCTCAAAACCAGGTTTGTAGCCCAGACAAATCAATTAATCATCTACCAAGCAATAGTTTGGTCCCCAGAAATATTAGAAACCAAGGCCCACGTATTCTCATTGTGGACATTTATGAATATTGATGTATCTGGACATCTTCCAAATACCAGGCATCTCCCATCCTTTCATACATCTAAATTCAGATAAGGACCACCTACCTTGAAGTCAGGCAACAAACCTCAGGTGAGCCTACCCATGAAATGGGAGACATGACTAATAAAAGCCTCCTCTGGAGACCAAAACTCAGAAATTGGTTTCCTTTTCCTCCTCAGAAAGTACTTCAAGTCCTAAACTCATAGGTCTTCTCATATGGGTTGATGCTGGAACTAGGATGGGGAGGTGAATCCAGGAAAAGCTGTAGAGGGCTTTTCTCAGGTGTATTTGCTGGGTACAAAGACCAACCAACCCAGTCGTGCTGTTTGAGGAAGGCAACCCATAGCCTCACAGTCTACCATGCCTTAGGGATACCTCCCTGGGTTTCACCACATCTCCTCACTCACAACACTCATCTGAAGGGTGCATGCCAGTGGAGCACAGGCATCGATCTCTTCCCAGCACCACAGCTCAGGCCTCGGCAAGCTGAAGTGGGTCTGAAGCAGGCTGAGCCTGGATGATGAGCTGCCTGGAGAAGAGTGCCAGGGGAGGAGAGGGCTGAAAACAAAGTAAAAAGGGGCTGGTCCACACCAGCTGCTTTGTAAAGCACACACAGAATCTTCTTTGGGGTTTTAGTCCCTGCCACCCTTAGATAACATTCCGCTGTGCTAACACAGAACTACTAGAAAGAACCAGGATTTGGATTACTGCACATGCAGCCGTGTGGCAGCTTCAGTGTAAACCTACTAAGCAAGATACTTTCTTAAGTACAGGTCCAAGAGGAAGCTTCCATAAGCGTCTATGGTATTTCACCCTCCCTGAAGCCATCAAAGATGGGCTAGAGAACTAATCATGTGAGCTCTTGGCAAGGGTACTCTGTTGTGGCATTCCCATTGTGCTAGAGCTTCTCAATGGGATAACAGCAAAGGTTCACCTGACTGAGCACTTGTTGTGCTGCAGTGATTATAGAGGAGATTAAATAAAACAATGCAAGATCTGTTCCCTCTGTCTCAGCCAGCTCCTGTGATGCCCCAGCCTCAAAATGCCTGTCCTACAAGAACTGAACAATTCAGTGTGACATACAGACTGAGGTACATATGGACACCAGGTCTGTGTCCAAACAGACCAGCTCATAATGGGCACGAAAGGCAAGAACATAGCAAGAGAGGGAAGAAATGCTGAGACACCCTGAGCTGTCCACCCCAAGGAGTGACCATGCTGATCCAGAAGAGACCTTTGAACTGTGCTTCACCTGTTTGCTGCACCCCCACAGCCTGGGCTGGCAGACTGGCATGGAGACAGCTCTGCATAGGTCACATTGGGCCATATGTCCTTTACATCGACTTTTAGGCCTGGGTCACAGCAGAGTTCACTGCACAGGGAATGCTTTCAGCGCAGATAAAGGTCACAACTAATTGGCTTTTCTCTAAATCCTTGCCTGGGTGTTCACGCTGAGTACTTGTGGGTGGTGCTGCTGCCTATTCACAAACAGCTTAGCTGGCTGGCTGCTGGTCACCAGTGGCAGGAGGACAAACAGGCTCTGCCCACGGCCACGCACAACAGCCCCTGCGGCAGAACACCCGAGCGCACACATACCTGTGATACTGGTTGCTAGGAAGAGCTGGATCACCCGGCAACCTGAATCCCACTCAAGAGGAGAACAGGGGCTACGGATAAAGGCACTGGGGTAGGAGGGGTTGGCGCTGCCTACAATGTCTGTGGGAGTGTTATTTCCCACTGAAAAGGGAACACAGCCCTTGGTTCCCATTCTGAGGAATCCCAACAACATTTCTGTGACCCCAGGCATGCTCCAGGAACATCCAGGGAAGCTGGCCAGGCTTACACATTACAGCAGAGTGGTGCCCTGCCCACCCACCACTCCGCAGAAGTCTCCTAAGCAGATGCAAGCCTTGCTTTTTGCTGTAAAAAAAGGTCAACCCACTTTTTTGTGAAAGCCATATAATTAAAATAAATAATGACCTGGTTCTGCTTTCCATTTTCTCCTCAAATATGAGCTCTTTTCGTGCTCAGGAAAACATTTAGCATCCCAAATGCTGCAACAAATTTGGAACTTGTAGGACAATGCATGACAGCAGGAAATGAAGAACTGCACTATCCTGCAAAGAAAAATAATAATTTTTCACTGAAATCCCAAAGTTAAATACATAGCACTGACTGTTCAGAATTTAGTTTTTCATTCAAATAAAAATCAAGAATTGGGAAATGCAAGGAAAAGTAATGAGATTTCTTTGTGCCTTTGGGAGGTGGACTTTTTTTTAAGCTAGTCCATACGTTCCTATCAGTCAGAAAGGCCAGCTGAGAGAATGTCTCAGTGAACTACCTCAATGTCAATGAGTGACCCATCATGCTGTATTTGCATGTATCTGCAATTTGTCTGAAGTACCACTCTTTGGAATTAAGTCTTTACAGGAGATTATCAGTTCTGAATATCTGCACAGAAAAGATGACAAACCTTAAAGATTCAGACCTTCGAAGCCAAGTAGAAAGAATTGCAAACCTATTATTTTACAATGCCTCAGGCAGAAGCCTCAAAAACCTAAGGTTTAAAGTGGCTGGGATTGCCTGTTCTATTCTTTGCCTCAGCTAAATATCTACCACAGCATTCCTAACCCACTAACATATATATTTTTAGTTCAAATTATCACAAACCTAGCTTCAGGCATATTCATAGATGCTCCAAAAGTCGAAATTGTACTTACACACTTAGATTCATGCATTTGTGTCTTTCCTGAGATTATGATAAACCAGAAGCATCTAACAGAACCAGCTGATGTAACAGGAAGAAAAGTTTCACTGTAAAACAGAATCCTCCAGCTCTAGAGGAATGAACCTGTTTGGTGGGATCTGCTGAAAACCCCACAAAGGAGAGAAAACCTGCATGCACTACAGCAGAGAAAGCTAAATTTTCCCTGTCCCAAGGTGAAGACTTGTGACAAATGACAAGCAATCGGCCCAAAGAGACAGAAATCAGTCTGTCCTCATTCATAGTAAGCATGAGCACTTATGCAGATCTTTGCAAGCACACCCACTGTGCATCAGTAACAATGCTACTTCACTCTTTTTTGGGCTAAGCATAAAAAAATTAACACTCCCAGCTCTGCAGAGTAACAAGCTACCACAGGGACACTGACTCAGGAGTCACTGCCTGCAAGCTTGAGGTTCACTTTGCACGGCCAGCTGAATCCCCTTCATACAGGGAGGGCAAAGATGATTCCCAGTTGCCCATCAGGGCTGGCCAGCCAGCCCAGAGTCTCATAGCAGATTCCAGATACAGATGCCAGTAGAAAATAACTCAGGTCCCCAGTGCTGTGTATGCACACATACAAGCTGCAAGGGTACATAAGGAGAGCTGACACAGTGGCTTTGTTAGTTCCTAGCACACAATTCCCTTTAAGCAAGTGTAAGGCTTAAGTTACAATGAAGAGAAATGCAGTTCCATGTCACCAGAACACTCACATATGACTTCATATCATTGATCAACATTAAGGAAGTAACGAACATGTCTGAATTATCTATGCCCAGGACCAAAGTGAATATCCCAAGTACATAAGTAATTTAATAACTTTTGTGGATTGGAACATCAGTTGTATCACCTCCAAAGCTGTTTGTGTCAACAACAAAGTTGAAATCAAATTGCCACCTTTAAAGTGCTCACTATTTTTCAGCTGCATGTTCCAGCCAGTTAATTTTTTAACACACCACAATCCAACTGTTTCATTCTGATAACACCTAGGGCCACTAATTAAGGGCTTAGTTTGACTGGCAATGCACAGACTTGTTCCAGCCAGATGCTCCCTGCCCCAAGGAGCTTGCTTGCAAGTAAAGCTCAGAAAACAGACACCCACACTTTAGCCACTACATAAATAGCAAGGCCACAAGAGTTAAAGAGACACTTGGAAGAAACACCTATGTGTGAGAAACCCCTACCCCAAATTGTGGGGATGAACCAAACATTTGATTTGCAGAAAGCTCAGAGAGCTGATCAGAGAATACCTCTAAGGGCTCAATATCAGTACTCCATCACAAAACCACACACAAGCCCAAGATACGCATTTTAAAAGCTCCTTGATCTGACGTACAGTTCAGAAAGTGTTTCTCAGGGCTACCAGTCCAAAACTATGAAAGAAAATAATAAAAAATTGTACTAGACTGTAAAACTGGACAACATCCACACAAAAAAAAAAATTCAGCCATTGAGTTACAAGGCCCCTCTCACTTTCCTGGTTTGAAGCATTTCACTGCAATATGGGACTGTCCCCTGTTCTCCTGTGTTTTCTTCTGTCCCAACTGCTCTGGAACAGACCCAGTTGCCAGCTGTTATCAATGATGATCCCTAAAGTCAGATCTGCTTCTGGCTAAAAAAACAGCCCAAAAGGTTCCTGAATCTGGCCTAATCTCTAACAAATAACACCAAATCTCTGAAGCAAGAAGTAGACCAAAGACTGAGTCACCAGGCAATTCCCTCTCCTTTCTTGGATTTAGCCACAGAAGCTGAAGGTCGAAGAGCTGAAGCTCTCAAGCTTACAGGCTGTGTTATGAACTACAAGAGCTCAGGAGTGGACACACTGCCCCTGCCACAGGGGCACAAGTGTCCAATGGGAAGACACCAAGGAAAATCTGACATCCACAAGTCCAAAGGCCTTGATGGCATGCTTCCACAAAGGTTGAGAAAGCTGGCAAATACCATAGCTCAGCCATTCATGATCATCTTTGAAAGGTCATGGCAATCAGGAGAGGTGCCTGAGGACTGGAAATAAGCAAATCTTACCCCAGTCTTCAGAAAAGGCAAGAATTAGGAGTCAGGGAGCTACCAGCCAGTCTCCCTCACCTCAATCCCTAGAAATGTGATGGAGTGCCTCATTCTGGAGGCCATGTCTATCCACACGGATGACAAGGAGTAGTCAGCATGAATTTACTAATGTCATGCCTGACAAACCCAATTGCCTTCTACAATGAAAGAACTACCTGGCTAGATGAGGGGAAAGCAGTGGATATTGTCTAACTGACTCCAGCAAGACTTTCAACACTATTTCTCACAACATCCTCATAGGCAAACTCAGGAAGTGTGGACTGGATGAGTCTACAGTGAGGTGGATTGACAACTTATGGTCATAATCAGTGGCACACCATCCCAGTTAAAGGCCTGTCACTAGTGGTGTCACCCAAGGTTCAATACTGGGCCCAATATTGTTTAACTCATCCATTGATGACCTGGATGAAGGGACAGAGGCATCCTCAGCAAGTTCATTGATGACACAAATTTGGGAGGAGTGGCTGATACCCCAGAGGGCTGTGCAGCCCTTCAGAAGGACCTCAACAGGCTGGAGAGATGGGCACAGAGGAACTGTCTGAGACTGAACAAAGGTAAGGGCAGGTCCTGCACCTGGGGAAGAAGAGCCCCATGGACCAGCACAGGCTGGGGGCTGACCTGATGGAAAGCAGCTCTGTGGAGAAGGACCTGGGGGTCCTGGTGGATACCTAGCTGCCCATGAGCCAGCAGTGTGTCCTGTGGCCAAGGAGGCCAGTGGGGTCCTGGCGGGGCATTAGGAAGAACATTGCCAGCAGGTTGAGGGAGCTGATCCTGACCCTCTACTCAGCCCTGGTGAGGCATATCTGGAGTGCTGTGTCCAGTTCTGGGCTCCCCAGTACAAGAGAGACAAGGAGCCCCTGGAGCAGGTCCAGTGGAGAGTAACAAAGATGATTAAGGGACTGGAGCACCTCTCTTACCAGGAAAGGCTGAGGGAGCTGAGCTTAGTCAGTCTCAAAAGGAGGCAACTGAGAGGGCATCTCATCAATTAATATAAATACCTAAAGAGGAAGATGGAGCCAGGCTCAACAGGATGGAGCCAGGCTCTTCCCAGCGGTGCTGAGCAATATGACAAGGGGCAACAGGCAGGAACAGATTCACAGAAATTCCACCTGAACACGAGGAAGAATTTTACTGTGCAGATGACCAAGCCCAGAGAGGTTGTGGAGTCTCGCTCGCTGGAGATATTCCAGAACTATCTGGAAACAATCCTGTGTCGTGTGCTCTAACATGACCCTGCTTGAGGAGGGAGCTTGGAAGAGATGATCCATTGTGGTCCCTTTCAACCTTGCTCATTCTGGGATTCTGTGAAGACAGCAAGGCCAGCTATCTTCCAAGGTGAGGGGCTCAAATTTGAACCCTAACTATCACACTTGAGAGCCCAGCCACACTAATCAGAAACTGCTCGCTGAGCATGCTAACCCAACATCAGGTGAAGTGTCAGTCAGTCCCTCCCTTCCCACCATGGTGACTTCTGAAGAAAGGGAAATAAAGGGACACTTTCTGAGAGACACCAGCACATCTCTTGAGTCAAAGTCCTTTAAGTGGCCCAAGCTGTCAACTGCCTAAAGACCAGCTTCAGTATGCAAAAAGAGAAGTCCATAACATCAACACCCAAAGCTTGCATATTTTGTGGTTTCACTTACAGAAGGCCACAGCATCCTCTCAGCTTCTCCAAGTAGGGAAAGACTGGGAGGACCTATCACAGTCACACTAAACCAGTTCGGGACACATCATACAAAAATAAAACATTACAGTAGGCAGAAATTTCATCCTGAAAAGATTGCCAAAGCCTGGTTACCAATCCAAGGTTGGTCAAATCTTCCACACTTGTAAAAATGCGTTGACAATTTACCCAAGGACAGTTTCCTGGGACTTTGGCTGATTTCAATACAGCTGTAAGCTAGAAGCACAACAGCAGCTTGCTTTTCCTTGAATTTGGGAACCTCCCATAAAGGTCATAAAGTGCAAAAGCGAGTGGGCCGCGAAGAAGAGCAGCTAAGCACACTCTTATTAAAGCTCAGAAAGCTCTTGGTTTGGGTGGTGAATGCAGATCAATTCTTACTCTATCCAAACTTGATGTTCATTCTCCACTTACAGGACTACAGACCTGATTCTGTGCTCTAGCCTAACTTTTCACTAGGTTTCAATGACAGCACACTGGACCTTTTAAATAATGCATATACCATAGAAGCCAGAATACATACAGACCTGCATAGACACAGACCAAGGCCAAGAAGGCAGAAGTCTGGTCAGTGCCTGGCAGCCCCACATCATGAGCGCAGTAGAGTAAAATGGCCTTGACACAGGGTCCATGCACAGCAAAGCTACCAGAAGCTTCCATACTGCTCACCCACTGTGGCACCTACCCCAGGTCTACACCTGCAAGGAGCTCTGGTCCAACACCTAAGACACAGCACTGCACACTCCATTAAGCAATTAGTATGCTGCTGCAAGGCTCAACCAAGACCAGCCAGCTGCACATGGTCCCCAAAGGCCTACAAAACAGATTTAAACCCAGAGTTTGCAAGTCTGGCTTTCTGCCCATATACATGTGTACCAGCCATTGTACCACTCCCCACTGCAGGCTGCAAAGACAGCTCTGATGGGCTATGCATGAGCCTTGCAAGCCAGGCACAGTGCAAGCTTAACTTTCTCTGCTGAGCCTGCAAAAATGCAGACCACCTGTCTGCAGCACTAAACCTTGGCACTAACATGAACAAAATGGCTGCAGATGCCCACTCATGCACATTTTCCTGCATGCCTCCAAGCATCCTGAAGGCTGTATGTACCTCTGAGAGCTCTTTCCAAAGATTCTCACGGTTTCACAACCTGAGGCTCCAAGAGACAAACAATAAAGCTAAAGGAGGAGATTGCAGCCATAAGGCCCAGAAATAGAGTGTTAAAAAAAAATCCCTCGCTGCCTCTGCAGTTACTCTGCACTGAATCACTCCACTACAACCTAATGTATTGTCCTTATTTCACTTCCAAAACTAAAATCTAACCTTGCCTCCCCTGAGAGCCACAGAATGTGCAATCCCTGGAGGAAGAAGTACAGCAAACTTTGTTAGAAACAGTGCTGATGTTTCATCAAAGTTGCCATCAGCCTGTCCAGAGTGACTGCGCAGAAGTGCAGCCACACGGCAATGAGCCTCTGTGTAACACATACAAAAGACTCCACTAGAGTCTGGTATACGGATCCCCAGCCCCCAACTCAGGCAACGAGGGCTGCTACTTTTCCCAGATCCCTTCTTTTATTTGGGGCCAGGTGCTACACTTCCCACAGTACTGGTGCCAATCCAGAGTAACTCCACTGTTTTCAGGAGGTATCCCTTGCTTCACAGTAATTTTGCCAAATCAAGATTTGGTATTTTTCTCTGATTCGTCACGGCTCCATTTTTATCCCGTAGTATATGGCTCAAAAATCCTCTTTGTATTTGGCAGGAAGGGCTTAGACAGTTCTTATGCTGAAGTCCTCAGTTTTATTTTAAACATTAAAAACGGATGCAAGAAGAATCTGGAAAGCCATGGGTCAATGCAATGATCCAGTCTGCAAACTTCAGCGCAGATTCTGGCCTTCAGGACCAGAAGAGAGAGAAATGCAAATAATGAGCTGAAAGGCATTTTAGGTAAATCATGTTTGTACAGTACCTAGCACTGTGGGGTTCTAGCCTGGCAAGGGCTGGGAGGCCACAGATTGCACACGTACAAACGTATCTAGGCAAATGCCTGCACAGTTAAACGTGAACCCCATCTAAAGGAAAACATTTTAAAAAACAGACAGATACCTCTGTCTTCATACACCTTTCTGTATTACCTGAATTGTGCAGAGTAATTCCGAGCGCAAAGGAATCGGACTTTAAGTAACAGGAATACAGCCTAGGCCAGTTCCTCCTCAGCACACTGGCTGAGAGGAAACTGACCCAGCATAATAAACACTGCAAGTTTCCAGTTTCTTAAGGCCCTCTTAGCAGTTACCTGAAGGGGACAAAAAACAGCCGAGACAAAAACGGGTTTTCTTACCTTTAGCTGGAAAGGCTGAATTTCGTTCAAACTCTGGTTCCTGAGCTTTTTGGTGAGGATCTTCAGCATGGTACAAATCCGAGGAGCCAAGAAAGGGTTAAGCATACACACACGCACGCATCTGCATCTGCCGCGCCGCTGCCGCTACGCTCGGCGGAGCTGCGCGGAGCTCGCATCCAGCACCCCAGGTACGCGGCGGCGGGGGTACGGCTCCGCACAGCCGCTCCCAGCTGTGCCCCTTTCCCCTCTGCCACCGCACTCTGTCCTGCAGCCCTCCGCGCTGCGAGGCACAGGCAACCCACTCCAAAGCCTGCAGAAAAAAACTGAACGCCAAACTTCCTTTGCCTTTCACCCCCTCCCCAGTTACGCTTCAGAAAGGAGGGAGGTACCAGCTGGCAGCGTGCTGCAGGGGACAAGAGACACTCGGCGCAGAGCGCTCACTGCGGGACGGCAGAGCTCCCTGGGCGAGACACCAGGCTCCGCTCATGGCAGCGCTCACGCCCGGTCAGCCCCAGGCGGGCACCGAGCATCGCGCCCCGCTGCTCCCGCCGGGCGCCGCNACTCCGCTTAAAGGGTCACCGGCCCTTCCCGGTTGGCCGGTGTTCCTTGAGTCCCCGACTTGGGCGGGCTGCGCTCGCGAGTAGCGGACTGGTCTCTGCCTGTAGCGCTACCGCATCCTGGCTCGCAGCCCGCTCAGTCCAGGAGGGGAGAGAGGGATGCCCTGAGCTGTCTCTCCTGTCCTCCGATTCAGAGCACGGATCCACAAAGAGGGCTCGTGTGTTCTGTCTCGAGTCCTTTGAACCACCCCGGGAGCTTGCAAGGGGCCTGCAGCAGCAGGGAAGCTCGCCACAGCCTTTCCCCACAGAAGCGCAGGCCAGGCCAGCACCAGCTCCTGCTGCACCAGGTATCTTCGGGCACAGGCAAGGTGCCCCATTCTCATGGCCAGTCCTCCAGCACCTCCCTGGCAAAACAGTCAGGAAAGTTATCAGGGACTGACTGATAGGCTCCCAGCCACTTTGAACCCACAGGAAACCGCCAACACGTTTACCAGCAGTAACAACAAAGGGCTTTCACCCACTGCCAACTCCATGCCAGAAATAAACTCCCCGTGTCTAGGTGAAAAGTCCCTTTTGCCCATTACCAGTCCCTTGAGGCCAGCAGAGCCTTTTGTCCCAACCTTCCTCCTGGGACAAGCTAGGAAGCATTGCAGAGGTCTCTGCCTGTGTACAAATTCCAGAGGACCACAGGCTGCTTAACATATGGGTTCCCAGTTCTCAGCCAGCAGGCCTGTAACAAGATAAGGAAAGAGCACTCCTAAAGTGCTGACTGTGGAAAAGAGAGAGAATGTCTTTGCTGCATGGGAAAGGGCCTCGGTTCAGCTCCAGTTAGCAAAGTACTTTTCTTGAAGGAGTACAGCAAGCAGAGTCTGAGCCAGAAAACAAAATTTCTGCTTTTCAGATAGTGCCTTCTTAGAAGATGTCTGCAGTAGAAAACTGTCTCAGCTGTTAAACCATACTTGCTCTGTGAGTTCTACATTCACACCTTATTTTCATTTATTTTTGCCCTATTTCACACCAAACTGAAATCACAGTCCAACTTTATGACTTTAAGCCACCACACATTGCTATAGGTACTTCTGCTTTTCTTATTGCATGAATTTAAAAAAAAAAAACAGGGAATAATGCACATGAGCAGATTGCTAGTCTGGCATCCTGCATCCAATAGGAGGGAGTAAAATGCCAATTGAAACCAGAAATCCTCCATAGAGATATGCAATAATATATTTAATGTTAGATAAGAATTACTCCTGGTCCCTAACCAATAACCAAGTTATATGCCAAAGTCCAACAATTGAGACTCTCTTATAATTTTTCCCTTTTTTTTTTTTTTTCATATAAAGTGAAATTTCCCAAGCCATTATTCATTCCTTATTTCAGCTCTGGAGACACTGGCTGTCCTTGTAATGGTCTGTAAGATATGACCCAAAACCCACAATCAGCTTAAACTAATGTGTATGATTGCTTTCCCATTCAGAGTTCAAGCATTGGCACAGGCACATGCCAGGGCCTAGTTGTTTGTTTCAGAACAAATGAAGCTGAAGGAGCTCCCTGAACAGAGAAGAGCAGAACCTGCCCATCCCAATTGTAACACATCAAAGCCTTTACTTGAGCTCACCCCATCCCAATTGTAACACATCACAGCCTTTACTTGAGCTCACCCCACCCCAATAAGGCACAGGACAGCAGTGAGAACCACAGCCTGGTGCAGGGTTCCTGCTACGCCTCCTAACCTGCTGCAGGGCCAGGGCTTCTCAGGGCAAGCAGCAAAAACGAGTGCTGATGAAGCTTTTTCAGGGCACTTGCAAACCGAGAGAAACTAATACTAAAAGTCCTGCTTCTGAAATCTTTACCTACATATGTTTCAACAAACACCTGCAGAGCAGCCATTTCTTTCTTGCTTTGGATTTCATATGAGCAGAATAGCCAGGAACACCAACTTTGGGTACACCCAGTTCAATTAGAAATCTAGTTATAGACACTTTCTCCCAGTGTTTTCTCAGGCTCCGTATCCATGAGCATCTCTTTGTTCCAGCAGACTCAGGAGAAACTCACACGCTCAGGTTCCTCCTCAGCTAACCTTGCACCTCACACTAGTAAAGTACCATGGTCTCTCTCTTAGTCCATAACTGCAGTGGCAGGAGCAACTGACTGACAGACCACAATCTCTCCATTGATCCATGGCATTCAGCATCTCCTCTGAATGAGGCACGGTGACACACTGCTGCAACCAGCAACAAGCAATTTAGCAAACCCCCAGAGGAAAAGAAACCCCCACGGAAAGCAGAGCTGCAACCTACTGCTGCAACCCTTGTCTTAGGTGATCTGCACCCCAAGGATGAGGATCAACATGCTAAATGGGTTCCCAGTAGATGACAAGTCATGCTGCTGCATCACATAGTGGAAAGAAAGCTTCATGAGAGGTCTGGAGGTGTTGCTCCTCCACATACAGGTTGCAGAACACTGCCGAGTAAGTTCTATCCAAGGATAGCAAAATATTTTCCAGGGGTAAATTATAGTATTATTCCCAAGGAAAAACCCAAGTCAGAGGAAGGTTACTTGACTTTCTGAAGGTCACTGAGGAAAGCTGTGGAAAATCAAAGAACAGAAGTGGTACCTCCTGGCCCCTAGCCGTAAGCTCCCAGACTGTAATCTAGCCTGTTACTAGATCACACTGCTGGAGCTATGCAAAATTCAGTGGTTTCTGTTCCCAAGCATCTCATGTGATCACTCTGCTCTGTTTTTGGTTCCTGTGGGTTTCTCACCCCTGGAGTTTTGATCTGCCTACAGGGTTCAAACCAAATCTCAAATCTCAACCTAGTCCAAGTTTCCTCTGGTCCTATGATAAAAGCATGAAAAATGCATCAGACAACATTTAGGGTAAGCCCACATGCCTGCTCCAGCATTTCTTGAAGATCTCTTTAAATTCCTCAAGGCCAGACCAGGAGCAGAGAGGAAGCAAGCAGCAAGTTTCCCCTGTAAGAACATATGGCATTGAGGTGACAGGGAGAGGGCAGGGGACTGTGAGCTGAGGTTGAGGATACTGGTTCACTTCCATGTGTTCCTGCCTGCTGCTGCCATGGGGAAGACATCCCTGGATGTCTGCTGTGCCACATCTTATTTTCCCTTGAAGACATTCCTTTGTGGGAATCCTGACCAAACAGTGCAATGGGGAGATAGGTAGTAGGGGTGAAGACAATGCAGTGAGGATTATTTTAATGCACAGATTCCCTCTGGGCTGTGTTTCCTGTTGTGCTCAGAGGACAAACTAATGCTTTTTGCAGTTTATCCTGCCCAAGGTGTACCACTGGCACTGCCAGGTGCAAGAACAGGAATGTGTGTGGGTGCAGAAGGCCTCATTAGGCAGGCCTGGCCAAGTCTTCTCAAAAGGAAAGAGATGCTTTATTCACCCTTTGAAGTCACCTGGGGATCTGCTCGCCCCTTCTTACACACTGAACTGCTCTTTGGTCTCCCTCTTCCACACACTGTGCCATAACAGGCTCATGCTGCATGTGTTCGTACACTAGCCTGAGCATCCCTAGGTGGAGGGGAAAAAGCAGCCAGGGAAGAGGCTCAAGTGCCATCTATTGGGGATCTCCCCTCATTACACCAAGGGATACAAGGTTGAGCTGGAAAAACCCCATCCATCCCCTCTTGCTTATGACCCTAACTGGGTGATGTCCAAGCCTGACACTGGAGGTACTGCCAGTGCCAGGCAGGGAAGGAGCATTTGCCAACGAAAGTGCTAAAAGAGAATAGGAGGGTAGGAGCAGGATGAAAGCTGAGCCTGGAGCTTGCTTGGAGGAAGATGTGGAACCAAAGCCAGGCACATCTTAGTGTCCCAGAGCAGGGCCATCCACCAACCGACTCAAACAGAGTCCAATGGATGTAGGTAAAAGCAGGAGAGAAGGACAATCCACAAAAATAATGAGAATTGTTCCCAGAACAGTATGACTGACAAAACAGACAAAGGGCACTAAGCTCTGTCCCTGAGCCAGCCACCAATCACTCCTAGCATTCCTCCTCCCAGTGTGTGAACTGCTGAGCCTGTGGGCTCCTCCAGCAGGGATCATCTCTGACTCGGCCTCTGCGTGATGTCTGCCCTAACACAGGTGAAACTAAGCTGAGTCCCCACCACACAAACCACAAACACCCCATGACCCAGCTGCAGGGGTGAACTTGCAGCACACAGAAGGGGTCTCCAAGCTCTGACTTTATACCAGGAGTATGGGACAGGCAGTTGGGAATCCCACATCCCACACACAAAGGAGCCCTTCACTAAGGCTATAAGCAACCAAAGGCAAGAACTGCCCACCATTGCCTTAAAGGCTACAACCTGTCCCAGAACTGAGCCAGCTGCTGTCATAAAAACACTTTGGACATTCAGGGAGAATCAAGAAGGGCTGGTTAGATGTGGCTGAGAGTAACAGTTATCTGTTCTCTTTTAGATACACATCTTTTAGGCTCATCTGAGCAATGAACAACCTATGATACATGTTTTGGCATCCGCAGGTTTTGACTGCCATCAAAGAGGAAAAGAAGGAAAAGGAAATTGAAGAGATGCTATATGATAGAGAAACAATGACTGTTCCAGCATAGGCCACGTGACACACATAAGAAGAAGAGACAATCCTCTTAACAGCACTGCTGGGCAGCCCCATCTCTGTTATAATTCCCTTGCTGCCCGTTCTTTCCCTGCAAATTGCTTGGGCCAATTGAAAAGTCAGCATGTGGCTAATATAACGATAACCAGAGAGAGCAGGCCATTTACACTGTCCTTCTCCTGCTGGTACTACAGACATTTGTTCCTCTGCAAGAGGGCCTGGAAGGTGCCCATGACACCCGCTCAGTAACAGGCTGCTGGGACAGCACTCAGTTTAGCTTGGCCAGAAACTCCAGGGTGGCAGGGCAGCCTGGCTCCTCAGAAACACAAGCAAAGAGAAGTAATGATTTCTGCTTTGGATAGCTTCTTTCCCTGGAGAAGAGGAATTGTCTCATCTGTCCTTCTTTCCTTCAAACACAGGCCCTGCAACTCACTCGCATCTCTTCCTTTTCAAACGCCTTCTTGGTAACAGTCCTCAGCTGGGATCACACAGTGCTTCTGAGCCCTGCCATGTAGCTAGGAGCAGTCAGTCCAAAGATGAAAGAAACATCCAGTCTACCCCCACAAAAAGAGCCTACCAGATCATCAGCTGCCTCAGACTTGAGGTCTTTAGGTCAAAGACAAGAAACCTCTACCTATAATAGTTAGAAGGGCAGCAACAGAGACAAAAGTCCTACGGTCCTGCAAAAATGGGAAACTTCTAAAGCAAAAGTGCTAGGAAATTAGCACACAAAGTCTCTGAAGAGGAAGGGAGAAAATATTATTGTGGTTTCTGGTTTGATGGGGGTTAATTCCTTTCTGGAACTTCCTGGCTGCCCAGACAGCCTCTAGGCTTATCCCAAGTGTATAAATAAAACACAGCTTTCAACATCAAAGAGGTTTCCCAGTTCATCTAGTTGGGCACCCCATCTAGATAAGTATTTGTGAGCAGCTTCAGTGCATCTAAGGGAAGTGAAAAAAGAGACACGTTAGTATCACCAGGGAAAGAAATTCTAGGAAGAATTTCCAGGACGTGCATGTTTGAACTTGTTGCCTTAATGTGGGCACAGTGCACGGATGAGGAGAGCAACAGCCAGGCCACACCCATGCTTTACTCTGACAGGGCCATCCTAGGCAACTCCTGGCCACAGTTGCCCCACTTTGAGACTGGCCAGACCTCTCAGACTGCCATCAGATGAGCAGAAAACACCAGCCAGCACTGGTGATATTTCACAGAACTGTTAGGACTCCTGTCCACCTCCCTGCACCCCATCTCCAGCTGCTGCCAGGCTCCAGTTCATCACTGAAGTTCATCTGCTGAAGTCAGTGCATGAACCTGTGCTGCTGAGCGGCTCAGCATGGCAGGGAAGGCTGGGAGAGGAGCAGGAGCACTGCCTGAGACCTCTGCAGGAGTGACAGCACAGCAGAATACTCAGAGAAAGGCTTGCAGGTAAAATATATGGCCCTTAAAATAACTGTAGAACTGCAAGTGACTGAGGACTTGTGGCCACAAACCAGTCATAAGCAAATAGAAGGGGTCCAAGCATCCAATAAAGCTGCGCTGTGAGGAACAGAAAAAGATAACTTGTCTTCACAAGCCTCTGCCTCAAAAGCTCAGATTGCTAGACTGGCCAAGGAAGGAGCAGCCCTAGAAGATTTTGGCATGAGAATAAATCACAAGCATGCTATTTGCTCCTTGCTTTCTAAACTCCGTGATTGCACATTGCACCTGTACTTACTCCCCAGCTAGAGGCCTAGACCCAATTATGAAAACGTTATCAGTTTCCCACAGCTAAGGACAGTTATTTGAAAGCAACTCACCAGAAATTCCACTTGAAACAGCTCCCTAGGCTGTGTAAACAAGGATGAAAACAGCCTTGGGGAAAATGAGATTTGGCATCAGAAACCATGATCTCTGTATGCAGTCACACTAGCACTACAAATGGTCAAAAAGGTGTGTGGGGGGTGGGAAGAAAAGATGGGCTAAAACAAAGGGCTCATAACCAGTGGGAGGTGAGATATTTTCATGGACGTCTTATCATCCATCACTCCCCGTTTCCCTTTGTTTCCAAGCTCGTGAAAAGCCCCTCCCGTGTCGTACGCGACTCCTGCTGTGCACCCCAGGGGGCGCAGGAGACCGCGGCTTGGCGCTGTCCCGGCTCTCCGTGTCCAGCCGCTCTGCCGGGAGCAGGGACGGCGGGATGCAGGGCAGCAGGGATGCGCGGCTGCCCCAGCTCTGCCGGCGTGCGTGTTCTCCCGGCTGGGCTGAGGGCACAACCGGCGTTACCACGGAGCAGCAACGAGCTGCTTTACACCGGCTCACGCAGGAAATTGCACTTCAGTAACCAAAGGTCTGGGTGTCTCACGCAGCCAGCCAGGTTGCAGCTCCCAGTCTGCGCACGCATCCAGCCAGGTTGCTGATCCCAGGCTCTGCAAGCCCCGTTGGTGCAGAAGGCCAGAGTGAAAGGATCAGGCCTGCCTCCAAATCCCACCCTAGAATGACCTCTCCTCTTTCGAGTTCTTGAGACGTGGACACCAGAGCCTGACACAAGTTTCAGCCCCACACCAGGTTCCTAGCCCTCAAAGGCAAACCAAAGTATGGTCACACACCACTCAGAGGAGACAATGTAGAGAAAAATTCTCCGTCTCAGTTTCCACACCACAGCCAGCATTCCTAGATGTATTAATGAGTCATTTTCTGGAGACTGTTTTTGAAAAAACTCTTCTTTCTCAGCCAGATCTATTCAGATGTATTCTGGTTGCCCTCTAGATGGATAATGGGCCCAGATACACAGCATCAAATCCCCTGCATAAATCTGCTCACACATCACAAAGCCATGCAGGTAGCAGGTGTGTGGGACTCTATGCATGCATAACAAATGACAATAAAAACAGGACAGACAGATCCAGTCTAAAGGATCAGATGTTCATCTCATCAGTTCCCAGCCCTCCTCTTTTCTCCCTCATAAACCCAAGGGGTGACTTCCGAAGAGCCAGCCTAATTTGTTTATAAATGGCAGACACTCATCATACCCACAGATAAATGGAATTTCAGTATACTTCTGCCCACTTCCTTGCTGCTATTGTCACCACAGTACACTACCATCACAGTATCAGAGCTGTCCCAACACGGCCTGTGGTTGGGATGGTTGGATACTCAGGTCACATATTGCATAGTAGAGCAGCAGTCCCACCACACTGACTGGAGCCGCACAGATAAGAAGAGACACTCGTTATATCAGTGTTCATCTCTGCCCTGGCCTGTGTGTCCTGACACTAATGTGGTGGCTGCATTGACAGAAATGAAGCTCAAGTTATGGTAAGAGTCAGACGAAGTGGGTGACAGCCAGAAGGAGTTAGGAAAAAGAGCTATGATTAGACCAGACAGATAGGCCAGGAGAAGTATGTGACTTGGAGCACTGCAGATAGCATCCTGACCAAAGGAGTTTTGTTCCTGTGTTTCAATGCAGGTTTGTTGCAGTCAGTCAGATACCTTTCTGTGCTGTTCTTCAGAGGACAGAGAAAGGTCAAGGCTCAAGTACATTCACGTACTAGAAACTCAATAGCACCATTCCCAAGAGATGTAGTACCACAAGGATCAGTGTAACTGAATACACCTGCAGGGGTGTTCCTTTAAAAATGTAATCGGCCCCTCCATAATTTCATACAGCAATATTAGTGTAATCTTAAAATCTCCAGGTTTTACCTGAAGACAAAGGAAGTTATTTTCTACAAAGCCTGAAGAAAATTAGCCAGGCTTTGAAAAATTACTGGTTTGTATGGTTTCATTTTTATCTCCTAGGTTTTATGTGACTTTCTCCTTAAAAATATAAAAGAAGTGTTAATTAAACAGAGCTCACTATTGTTATATGCCACTGTCATGAAGACAGCGATAATAAAACTGCATAATTACAACCCACTTCACTTTCCACCAGGTTTTTACTATTTAGGGAAAACACTATAAAGGGTCATGAACACCAGAAGGCAAGGCTTTTTAACTAAGGTGATAGAAGATTTAAAGGCTCAAGGCCCATGTCCACAAAAAAACCCAAGGTTTCCTAAAATGGATCTTGGGAGAAATCAACTACCTAAGTCCAGGCATGCAACCCTTAAAACCCTGCCTAATCCCCTGGGCTCACAGACTATGTCTATACCAGTAAATTAAACGTGCCCAGGACTGTTCTCTGGCACCGAGAGCCCTGGCACAGGATGGCTTTCACCAATAACATTAAACTCTTTTATCCTTCAAGCAAGGCATTTGGATCCAAGTGGTTGTTGGGAATGGCCCCTGGCCCACAGTAACTCCCTCAGTCGTGCCTGGGAATTGTCTGGAATAGTGTTAACTGGCACAGGCCAAAATCATGGCAAGAATAAATTAAATGGAATCAGCTATTAATTTCTAGACAATGGAGTTGTACTGCCCCAGATACTGATTTTCTGATACAGACATAGCCCTAAAATCCTATTGTGTGATCATGTATTATCCATATATACTTATATACTATCTATGTAATATACCTTCTATTTATGTAGAATATTTTGCATTCATACTGTATACTTACAAGTGTCAAGTTTGGTTGGCATAGGAAGCATTTCTTGGCAAAAATGTGACAGATAGGTGTTTATGTTGCTGGTTGATCAGCCATCAGCAGTCCTTCCTTTCAAGTGTCTTCATTCCAAGTGTCTCTTCCAGTTAATGGGAATTTCTAGCTTCTCAGACACTGCAGTTTTATTCGGAATAATTGGAAACATTTGGGGGCAATTTTCACATCATTTCTCACAACTGGAGTGTCTATTTGCCCATGCTTAGCAGTGTTTGTCTAGAGATTGCCTTTGCTTTTTGAGGCTTCTGAGGTCATGAATCTCTAAGATTGTTTCATGTCTATCTTGTACATAATTTGGCAATTCCCAGTGTAAAGCACAGGACTCTGCTGTGACTGAGCACCTCATGTCCACCTTGACTGAGAAGAACCTGAGCCACCAGCTCTACCTGCTCCTCATGATAAACAACCCTGCAGCTCTTGGGAGCTCAAAGGTCTTGCTCTGTCCTGTCTGCTTGATGTCAGTCACATGATGTCCTTTTGCAGAGACAAACGAGACACACAGGGATGATGGGATTGGCACAGCAATTGTGGGACATATATGACCTTGAGTGTGTCCCAAATTACAAAGCACACTTGAATTTCCCCTGGCAGTAATAGCCAGTTTTCCCTAAAACTAGTCCAGCCAAGTCATGTGGAGGGATAGGGTATTTATTTACAGGCTTAGCTTTCAGACCACTCCATTTGTCCATGGATAGGATAGCATCCTCTGTCTATGCAGTGATTTTGCTTCAGCAGTGCAACATGAGCAGTAGCTGGTCTTGACTTTTACAGGAAAGAGCTTCAGCTGTATAGTCAAAATCCCATGCTGTTAGAAAGGAAAGCTTTCATTCACGTCAACTTGTCCATCAAATTTCATAATTTACTTGTTCATATAAAACAACATACTGTACACATCTTAGGTGCAGAGCACAGCCTTTGAGGGGTTTGGACAATATCTGGATTTAGGCTATGTTTCACTGTACCAGAGGTGTCTGAATCAGCATGAGCTAAAACTCGCTGCCTTAAGACCTGACTGCCCACAGTGTGCAATGCTGGGATACTCACAGAAGCCTGTTGCTTTGTGCAGTGGATCTATCATGCTGGTATGGCAGCCTGAGCTTGGAAAGCCTGCTCAGCAGGACCCTGGAGTTGACTTGCCAGGGACACCAGCCATGCCAATACCTTTAAACCAGCAGATACATAATGGATATGTTACCATAGCAGCAAATACATGGGGATTTATACTGGACGGACTGGGGAATAGCACCCTTCCAGCCGCAGCTGGTGGTTCTGAGGGACCCGCGGGAGCAAAGCCCAGGGCTTATCTCCAAGCTGCCCCACAGCCCGTGTGTGAGCAGGAGAGCAAATCCTCACAGCTGGAGACCTGAGCCAAAAGCCGGAGCAATATAGTCCGTGATTGATGCCGCTGAGTCAAAAGGAAATGACCCACAGTTAGATATCCCTGCAGGAAGTGCTGCAGGGATGCAGTCACACGCAGGCCCGGCCCTGGCCGGGCGCTCTGTCAGACGGGAGCCGTGCCCGCAGCCCCGGGCGCAGCGCGGCCCGTCGATCCCGTCGATCCCGTCTATCCCGTCGATCCCGCCGCTCCCGGCAGGGGGCAGCCGCGGCGCGCGCACTTGAATTTTCCTTAATAGTTGCTGTTCATAATATCGTGGAGAAGGTACCTTTAAAAAGGAACCGCTCCTCCGGCCTGGAAGGACGATGGCCAGGGCCCCTGTCGCCACAGCAGGGCGGTGGCACTGAGCCCAAGGGGAGCGTGGCCTCGGCCGCCTCCTCCGTCCAACGCACGGATCCAGGGCTCGGGTTTGTGGCTGCCTTCACACACCCTGTTCTGAGCTTTCCTCATCCCGGCGCAATCCCTTCTGGTAACAGTTGGGACATTGAGGCCGATTGCAAGACTGCGTGTGCAAGTCTCTGCCAAGATTTTCCCATTGTCACAGCTCACTGAGTTCCTTCCCCTTCCTCCACCCACCAAATCCTGCTGGGTTACTGGAAAAGCTGCAGTCCCAATGTACCAGTGTCTTCAGGCCACCTATCGCATAAAGGGATTTTTCCAGGAAAGGCACATAACACAATCACAGTCATTCCCGACTTCTTTGCCACTTGAAATTGCTTCTTTTCCACTCCTGAAAAGGGGTGGTACACAAGTTACTAGAAAGGCAATAAATAAAGTTTGATGGATCTGTGTTCTTGAAGCTCCAGGACGCAGCTGAACCAGCCAACCCCATCTATATAAAACCCACGCTAGTCACTAATTCTGTCACTTCATGGTGACCAGCCAGCAGGTGTGCAGATAGCCTAGAGAGTGTCTCCTCCTCCCCACAAAACGTAGGCAATTTGAGGGACGCACACAACAGGATGGGATGGCACCAACCAAAAAAAAAAAAACAAAACAAAAGAACTCCAAACAAATAAACCAAAAAAAGCACCCCCCAAAAATCTAGGCAGACAATATTCTCTAGGACTCAGAACAGTAAGATTCAAAATTGCTGTATTACATAGTAAGCTTTCATGTCCCAAATCCTTGGTCACATTTCTTAATCTCTCTGAGCCTCATAGTTTCCAACATAGCACCACCTTACCCACCTGCGCAGTGGCTGGTGCATTCTGGTGAAGGTCATTATAAAGGCAGGCACTTTAATTACATGTTTAAAGTGACAATTGGATCTTTTTATGATCGTGACCCGAAGGAAAACCAGACTGCCTATTAACTAGAGGCAGAGAACACTCCATTAATGAAGGCATGGAAGGCAGGACTGTGAAGTTCTTGTTCTCTTTCTTAAAGACAGATTATTCTGTACTTTTGCACAAGCCAATTAGTTTTTAAATGCCTTGGCTCCCCAAACTGCAAAATGGAGGAAAATGCGTATTGCACAGAAGCAACATGAGATTTATTTATATAAATAACACTGGCAAGGTTCTTGGAAGCTGACAGAAAAGCATGTCACATAAGAACAAAGTAAATGGGGCCAATAGCTTTATTGTGAAATAAGTAGGAAATATCTTAGTTTTTATGATACTGAGAAATATAAGGAATGAACAGCCTTCTTACATTGTGTTTTTCACTCTCTTGCTAAGCATTCCCTGCTAGACAGAACTCAGAAGGACTCACATGTTTTTATCTTAGCACACTAGACATAACCCTATGGAGACTGAAATGCAAACAGAGAAACAACCAGAAGCTTTCTTGTACCATCAAAGACATAGAAAAAGGGGCAAGAAAAGGTGGCAAACCACAAAGTTTGCCCAACAGAGAGGCCAAAACAGGGAAGAGAAGTATCAAAAGCAGCCACAGGCATCTGAGAGGAAAGCATAAGTGAGTGGGAGAAAGACAATGCAATAGTACAAAAATAAAGCCCCTGGCCCATTTGGGCATGTTCAGATTAAAGGGCAGGGGCAAGCCAGACTGACAACTACCTTGGAGCTCTCCGCCAGGGAGCAAGGTATTGGGTGGTTTTTGTATATAGTAAAAAAGCTTTAGGCATTTCTGTTCATGCCAGCTCCCTTTATTGAACTGGCATCTTCCCCCAGGATGGCTTTCCCCAGCAGCCTTACCTGAACCCTTAAGGC
The DNA here is from genome assembly GCA_013400515.1 of Erpornis zantholeuca. Classification (NCBI taxonomy): domain Eukaryota; kingdom Metazoa; phylum Chordata; class Aves; order Passeriformes; family Timaliidae; genus Erpornis; species Erpornis zantholeuca. The sequence goes on from VZTN01032248.1 coordinate 323,483, forward strand.
AAGTGCTGCTTTTTCCCTGCCCACAACAGCAGTGAGAAACAACATCCACCACACACACCTCCCCCCACCACTGCTTGCCCCACTAGACCTACAAGACTTCTCTGTCTCTGGACATTCTGAGGACAAAAGTCACAGGGTGTGGTCACATTTTAGGCAGCCTTTCTACCCGCACTGACCTAACACATGAGAACAATCACTTGATGCTGGCCAGCTGCACTGTATCCTCACAAAGGAGCTCACAAGGAGCCAGCTCTGTACACAGTACCTGTAGTGGTGCAAATTGGAAAGCAATTAGGAAATCTCCCTTCTGTCTTTAACTCCAGCAAAGATACACAGATGGGAATACTCTGACATGCTTTTTAGTGGCTTTTAAAACATTCGGTTCTTTCTCCACAATTCAGAATCCTCTGCATCCCTGTAGCACAGCACACACAATGTAGGTGGATTCAAAGCCCCTACCTCCATCCAAAACTTTTCTACAAGAAGTCATCCTCACAGCCTCGCTCATCACCCCTAAGTAAATTCTGCTCTAGTTTTGGCATCTTCCATGCACTTCTGAAACCTCAGGACTCCTCCTTCTCTGAGAAGACCTCACAGTTTAAGAACAGGCCCTGTAGTTCCCCTTTTCTCCACTTTTTTTTTTTTTTGAGCTGTGGAGATCTGGATTAGTGGAAGCATCTGGACTCCACACTGGAATGGTTGGGAGAAGTAAAGCAACCCAGAAAACATGAGAAAAGCTTCAAGCTTTTTCATGCCTCCAGGTAGTGGGGGTGTGATCTGACCCTATCCTGCTTGAAGAATCTCCAGCCAATTTGCCCACTCTTCTTTAATGAGATGCATGAGCCAGAAAGGACACAGCCTGGTTTCCCACAGAAGCTTGGCTCACCAGATTGATGGCAAAGTGCTTCTAGTGTAAAATGATGGGAAAAGCCTGAGTATCAGAGCTGGTGTTTCTCCTGGCTCAAAGATTCACTAGGGAAAACTGGTCCCTTTGCTTTCCTAGATCTGAGGATCTTGGTTTGGCTCCAGAGGGATTAAAGGTGCTGAAATGGGAGGGAGGGAAGGATCCTTCCATTAACAAAGTGTTGGTTGCAAGTCTGGGGAAGGAGTATACTCCATCATTAAGATATCTATGTTCCCTCTGGGAAGCCTTTGACCTGGAGTAAGGATCTGAATTCAGAGTCATTCTTCAGGCAGTAATTAAACAGAAGGCTGGAGGAAGCAATCTTTTCAATCTCTCTCTCCGGCTCCTGTCTTCATAGACATCTTGCACCATGAAACAAAAGTCTTTACCTGTACACAGCCCTTATCTATTGCCAAGTGTTGGGAAAGCTGACTTCAGGAACTGTTAAGAAAAGGTCACTGAACTGCTAAAATCTGACAGCATTTCCATCACATCCAAAGCACGGCAGCCAGTTTGCTCTCTGCACCTCCTTCCCTAGCTACAATAAAGTGGGCAGCCCAGCAGTTAATGCTGGCAACTCAGAGTAATTGAATTTGCACAGGGCCCATTTCCAGCCCTGCTATTGTACAAGTCTGGGAAAGGCACCAATTCTCCCCGTGCTCTCTCCCCCGCCCCCCGAGTGAAACAAAGCACCCATCAAGCAGCAGGCTTGCTTGTCTGAATGAATTAATAGCTGTAGAACAACCTGAGTTCTACACAGGTCCGTCAAAGCCATTATCAGGACTGACGCTGGCTATCACCCCCTCATTCAGAAAAAAAAAAGGCACACAGAGGCTACATCAGGCAACTGCAGAATGACCCAGCCTCAGGGAGAAATTTGACATCATGCAGATACCTAACAGTAACATTTATCAGTCAGGACTTACATAGACTTGACTTGAACCAGGCAATCTGGAGTTTGTAGCCATCCTCTTAGCTCCTAAGGCCTGGAGCCTTAAAGGATTTAAGCATGTAAATATTATCAGTGGCCTGAAACCTAAATAGCTTTGAAGAGCAGGGCCTCAGGATTAGCCTGCTAACCAGAAGAGTCTAACTTCATGGCACTGGGAACACCAGCCCTGATGTTTCACCTGATACTTGCAAAGAGGTAATTGAGGATTGAGAACCCACCTTGTTAATTAAAGCAGGGTAATATCTTGCTTCTTAATAGGGAGATATAATCAATGTTAATTTTTTGGGCGTGCTACTAAATATCCAAAGGGGATGTTTGTTTTGCAATTTCCCTCTTCCTTAATGGCAGGCCATGGTAGGGTTTTCTCTGCCCTGCACAATCAGCCACCCTGCAAATCACAGCTATAAATATTTTGGCTTGTATGATAGCTGTAGCATTTCAGCATCTTTCACCTTGAGCTTCCCCTCAACCATTATCTGTTGCTCCTTCATGGCAGAATTTTTGAGCTGATCTCCTCCTCTAAAGCTACACATGCTGTGAGCTTTGTGTAGACTTTTCCTCACACTCTGGATTCCAAGCTGATCCATACCACGTACCTAAAGGAGTAGTAGCAAAGGAGAGCAAGCTCCTGCCTTGGGCAACTCAGAGAAGATGCAAGTCATTTGCCTGAACCACGAGAGACTGCAAAGATGTCCATCTCTGACTGAAGAAGATGCACTGGATTGGGAGGCAGGGTAGACTGAAAAATAGGGAGGGAAGGGGATAGGATGGCTAGTCAGGAGAAGCACAAGGGGAAACATGGCAGGGGAAAGCTGAAGCAAGAAAGGCAGTGGGGGAGAAGCAGGATGTCTAGGAAGAAACAAGGTTTGAAATGAAGGAGTGGGATGACCGTCAGAGTGGGCATGGCTTAGAGTCAAACATGAAGTTTAGCTGAGGAGCCAATGTATATGGAAGAGTGGAGAGCATGTGGACAAAGGCAGTCATGAATATGGATGGAAAATCAAGTTATTGATATACTTAGATTCCTGCCAGCCAAGTCCTAGCTATGGATGCAGTTTTGGAATTGCTAAACAGTGGCCTTAGCAAGGGCAAAAAAATTAATCTCCTTTTTACAATGGGACTTGAGAAATCCCTGATAGGATGTCTGGAGAGGACATATCTAAGATGTGACTGGAGAAGATGAAACATTGTAACCTGGAGAGTTGTCCTACCCATGATGTTTGGGAGACTTGAGGGTATTTTGTGAGTGAACAGCAGCAGAAGGTGCCATTAGTATTTCGGGAGAAGAAGGGTAGAAAGGGTGTGCAGAGAATACGGACGGATTGAAGGAAAAGCAAAGCTGGTACTGTTGTACCAGCAAGTACAACAATGTGCAAGTACCCTAGATGAAGCTGGCTTTGCTGCAGGCTTTACAGCTAACGCCATTTTAATTTCTGACATGTCACTAATGGAAAAAGATGTAACGTATTTATTCAATGTCACTAAAAATACTCCAGCAGTTGCGGAGTAAAGAGGATGGGCTGATTGATGGGGGAGGGTGGAGAGGACCTGCACTTCTGTAAAGACTGAAATGTGATGCCTACAAGTGGGAGTTGGAAAGACTCTCCCAGTAACTGCTAAGTATCCTCTGCCATGAAAACCTGCTGTCAAGTGTCATGTCAAATCAGGGAGACTAAAGGCAGAGACTGAGAGAGACCCTTTTCCTAAGAGCAACCCACTGGATGGAAAGTAATTGCTCTGCTCTGGCATTGACTGAACCTGTCAGGTTCTCACTAAGAATACTCTTTTCCCTGGTAATGAAGGAAAGGTTTAATCTCATTTCACTCCAGGTGAGTATGCTCAGTACAGTGAGTCCCTTTGCCACTGTTGGCACTCATATTTTAGCCAGGAGTGGTCTTCTGGCAGGTTTTAATCAATTTCACAAAGTCTGTAGGAAGTGTGGGGCAGTAGGTCAGCTGAGAGAGCAGCTGGGTGCATGATTTTCTTCCCCCCTCTTCTACATGGTGCAAAGCAGGTCACTGGCTCCTATCTTGTGCTTATCCCTTGTCCCTGCATGGGGAGGTGTGGATCTGCAGGGAGGGGTGGCAGAGGACCTTCTTGTCCCCAGGCTGGATGCTTGGTGTACAGACTGCAGGCTGTACACATCTGCCCCTACTTCCACACCGTGTGACCTGGAAGGTAGGCAATACACCACAGCTCCCTGCTCTCCCTTGGCAAACCTGCTCTGCCTTTTGCCAAAATAAATGAGGGGATTTAGCGCTTCCTGGGCCAGGGGTGACCATGATGTCCTGACTCCTCCAAACCAAATGGGCTTTTGGTCAGTAAATCACAAAACAATAGGAGGCTTTTTTGCTCACAGTATGCAGCTCTGTCCCTATGCTTGCTAGAGATGGGCTCACACAAAATGCTAAGATTCAAGCTTCCATGAACACCAAGGGAATTCAGATCCAGATTAGATAGTGCTTGGATGCTTTGGTGATTGGCACCTTAGAAATTACATAGATAGACAGAGCACAGTGGAAATAGATGGGACTTTGCAGCTTTGGCTCTTCTCTGCTAGTTATAATTATTTAAGATGATGTTTCACATCACATTCAGGCTCCTGTGCAGATAGCAGCGGCAGAGAACAAGAGATCTCTGCCACCTAGGAGAGGATTATGTGGATATGACAATGTTCAAACCCACTGGGCTCTGCCACGCTGCATTATTTAAGCCCAGTAACCAAATTTAGTAACCAGCCCCTGAGGCGCTGAGAGAAAAACACAGCTTCCAGAGCTCCTTCTCTGCAGTCCTGTCAGCTTCCTCCCTTAAAGGAGCCACCAGCTTTTCTCTTCCTCCCTCAGCCAGGCCTGACCTCCCACATTGTTCCCACAGGAGCAATGGAGTCCCTTGCACAGGTGTAACACGTGACCCAGGTACAAGCTGTCACACGCAGCGTGAAGCCTTGGGAGACCAGGGCAGAGGTACCTGCATGGGGGAAATGAGCCATCCCAGCTCCAGGCCTTCAGGATGCAGGGCACAGAGGTTTCATCTGTGCAGTGAGGTGTGAGCTCAGGTATAGACAGAACAACCCTACAGTCAGTGCACAGCCTGTCTGGACCACTGGCTGCTTCCCAGCTGTAGTTCTGTATTAGATATCTATGTATACTTGGGCTCCTAGTACTCCCCACTCTTCTCAGAACTGGCTCTCACCTTTTCAGGAGCTTTGCAGCTCCATCTAAATCTGTGCATAAACTTGCCTGCTGGTAAAGTATATGGACAGAAGCAATTCTGGACATACAAACAGGCTCAGACTTGTGCTTGGGTGAAGATCCCTCCTTGCCTCCCTTGCCTACCAAGTGCTGCAGATGATGGGAAGAGGTGAGCACAGCTCTAACTCTCACCAGCTCTAGCCTCCCTTCAACAGCAGAGCTTTATCACTGCTCCATAATGTCACAATGCCAAACAATGCCATTTGTCAACCAATTTTCAAAAGGACTAAAGCCAAGGGAGACTGGGAGGCTTGGGCAGACCTTCTGCCAGCATCTCTGACTGTAGGTCATCTTGTGGGCAGGTGCTCTGCCACAGCAGGCCCTTGACTGCCCAATTAGAAGGGAGTGCCCCAGTCCATGTATGTGGCCAAGCTCTCTGGAGCAATCTATGGGAAGGAAAGGTTGAACAGAGTAAATATTTAACCAGTGCTGTGTCAAATGCAAACACATGTCCACTGTGGTGTTTGTCATCACAGGGTCCTGATATTGTATGTACGCTTGAGGCAAAGCAGCTTAACTCCCAGTGATTCTGGCAGAGCTGGCTTGAGAGATGCAGAATTTACCTTGGCATGTGAAGAGGTCATTTCAGTAAAACCGAAGATCAGCCTCGGGGAACCATGAAATAGTGTTGAGACCTGCTGGTACTGTAGGTGACTCCCGCCACCATGGCTATTAACTGCAAGGCGTATCCTCTCCACCGCAGCAATCGGACGCCACTGCCTCTTAAAACTGTCTGCTGTGTCTTAGATCCCTCCCTGGCCTTCTGCCCAGAGCCCCAGAGGCAGAGTCGGAGACTGGTGTTTACAAACAGTCTTTTAAACTGTATGTGGAATGAGAAAAAGGAGCAAGCCCAGCTGAACGGCCCTGGGAGGGAGGAGATCTCATCAGAGCTCGCACGGAATGTCTTCCTGAGCCACCTTTCTTGACCTAGATGAGCTCTGAAATGCAACGACAGGGAACAATGGCAGTGGTAAGGGGGTTCTCCAGGCAGTCACCTCCTGCCAGCTACATCTCCCATAAGCTGGGCCTCTCTGGTTGCTACCATGCCAGGGAGCACACAGCAGTGCTGATCATAAAGACCAGCTCTGCAAGGAAAGAAAGATTTTGGGGTTGTATGGATGGTATCAGGTAGTCCCCAAGGCATGGAATCTCTGCCATCTTGGGCCATTCTGAAACGCCAAACTGTGGGTATTCGGGATTGTTTGGGCTATTTAATTTCTGTGATGTTGTTGTTGTTTATGCAATTCTCAGCCTGATGAAACTTGAAAGTGGGATATTTATCACATACCTCAAATGCTGTGACACATATGCCTATTGCACCAGTGCCCCTAAGCTGCCCCTACCCCACAGCCATTTTATCTGTAAACCACAAGCTCTTTCCCGGTATTCCTATTGTTCAAGTGACCACCAGAGCCTATACCAGCACTGGCCTCCGGTGGATGGTCCCGGCAAGCAGGAGCCACCCAGTATGAACTGAATTCTTCTCCTTCTGTGAGCCCCTGTGCCCAGTCAGCTCTTCCCTCCACTGCACAGACCCCCAATAAGATGCTGCGAGTCTGTGCCAGCAAGGATACTGGCTGTCACATGGACATTGGTCCTTGGAGAGCTGTCCTCATCCAGCACAGGACACCAGATGCCTGTCAGCTGCTGGCTGGCTCCTGCTGCTCAGTGCTGGGTGTGACACCCGAGAGCAGGGTCATTTTCTGTAAGGACAATTTATTTGAGTCCTTTTTGATGTCCTTTTTCTCCCCCTCTTGAGGAAGAAACTCTCCAGCATTGCTGTTGTGGGAGAAGTTATTCTGCCAGAACTTTTAAAACAGTTGCCCATGGGGACATAGTATGCTGGAAAAACAGTCATTGAATTCTGGTGTGATCACTTCAGTTCTCAAGCCTGGCTCTTTCCCTCCCTCCCATCTACTGGAAATTAGCTTGCTCGATTCAGTTGTGAGTTCTTTGCAGGCAAGGATGAGAGGGCCGCAGTGTGGCCTGCAATAGGACAGCTGCCCAGTGCTCCGCACTGCTTCAAACCAGTGGCAAAGCATGCAAAGCCAGAGTGTGGCCTGCTCTGGGGAAGGGATGTGACTTCCCAGCTTTTTCTGCAGACCTACATGGAATCCCAACCGTGAAAATAAAACTGTTCTGGTGAGAGCATAACAAAGACTTTCAGTGGTTGTGACTAACATTAAACCACTTGGCAAAGGGCTTCTCACTCTCACTCTCACTCTCACTCTCTGCCTTTCCTACTCTCCGGGAACCTCAGAAAGAGCATAACTGGGATCCCTGTCTGGGAGAGGGGAGGACAAAGAACATGTCGATGCCCAGCCTGGGATTTCCTACAGCTATTGGTTATACCAGGCAGACAAGAGCCACGTGCAGCAGCTTCAAAAGCAACTCACAGGAAGGGAAAGGTGTGAGACTGTTTGTGTGAAATGTATACATCAGGACTGGCTGAGGGCAGCCCAGACCTCTGTTTCCCTGGAAGTAGAAGCAAGGCCTGGGGTTTTGCCAGCAGCCTGCTCTTATACTAGCAGAATATGTCTGCAGCAGCAAACATCCAGTCAGAGGAGATTTTCAGGATGGGTTACTTGGCAGGGAGGGAAGGGGTGAGTAGAAGAGAATAAACCTGTAATGTTCCTTAACTGTGGTACAGAAGCCGCCTCCAATTTCCTCCTAGGGCTCAAACTTACCTTGGCAGAGCTCTTATCAGTGCTCAGCTCGCACACAGGGGAAGAGCCACTACTACCTGGTGTACCAGGCCCTTCCTGGGACTGCAGGCTCCATTTACTCTCTGCCCTAGACTGACGCAGATACAGCCTTCCTCAGGGCTGAGGCGGTGGCAGCTGAAAGCCACAGCAGACACGTGGATGCAGCAGAACCAGACAGACAGAAGTTGAGCTCTGGCACAGGCCGGATGAGGCAGTTGCTGGTGGGGGAAACTGCTTGGGGGTTAGAAATCTGCTGATTGCCTTTACACAGAAGCAGGCTCAGGAGAGAAAACCCTTGTTGAGTAGTTGAGCTCTGTCCTGTCTCCTCAATGCCACAAAGCACGTGCTGCTGGTGTACGACCCTTCTCATTAGATGGCTACACCAGCCGTGGCCCATCATTAGCAGCTGAGCAGCAGCCTTCCTTCCCAGCCGGGTAGCCTCTCCACAATGCTAAACTCCCTGAGAAGGAGGAAGCAGGGGAATAGCACTCTTAAAGCAGTCTGCCCTGTAAACCATGACCTCAATATTGTTTGCATTGAAGTCCAAAAGCAGGAAGAAGATCATCCTCTTCATATTTTTTGTGGGCAGTCAATAACTAACCTCTGGAACCCGACTGCTTACAAGAGAGAAAATTTCTAAAAGACAGCAATAAAGAGGACGTGGGTGCAGGGGGAGGAGGAAGGCGGGGAGGGGGAGAGGAGGGATATGTATGTCACAGCTTACCTCAGAGCCAGAATTAGAAGCTGGGTAAAAAAAATAAAATCACAGCAGGAAATAATGTGTGGCTTAAAATAGCAACATCAAATGGGAGCAAGAATGGGGAGTGGGTGGCATTTGAGGTTGCTGCTCTGTTCCTCCCTCAATGGCAGGGTGATTAATATGTCTACGCTACTTGTATTTATGTAATAAAGGGCACTAAAGGCCAAAGCTGCATTTTCACCAACACTGCAGGGGAGTCTGAATCTTTTCTTCCCCCCATAGCATTAAATGGGAGGATCTGCACTTGTGCTTCCTGCCTCAGAAACCAAAAAAACAATCTTAAAAAAATTCGTGCTTCAGCACTGCACACACAGAGTTACATTTCCACAGCTTGGCATGGTGGCACAGAGACCTTTAATGCTTTGAAAGCATTCCTGCTGTCTTTCATGGCTCCCCACAGAAAAAGCCCGTTCCCAGAGAACACCTGTAAACGTGTTTGGGTTGTCTGTTGCTGGAGGCTGCGCTGTAATAGCAGGCAAGGTACCACTACATGTTACTACACATTTTCATGCTCGTTTTCTGTATTTGCAGTGAATCATAGATCTCTGAGATGGGTCATGCAGTCCATTTCCTTGCCAGCACAGGATTGTTCCCAGCCATGTACTTAAAACTCTCCCAATTTCTCTTGAGAGACAGTGATTCAGACTGATCACTCTTTTCTCTTCGTACTCTGTATCCTGAGAACTGCATTAAAGACTTGAAACCACTCATGTGTTTTGATAAGAAAGGGATGTTGTTCTTGGGTGCATCGAGAACTGTTCAACCCACCACAGCACTGTCCACTGATGAGTGCCTGCCGGATGTATCACACTTGTTTTTTAGACTCCTCTGGACTAGTAAGCAGAGCAGGCCTGCACTGAACTTGCAGTGAAAAGTAGGAAAGCATCCCAAGGGGTGCAGGAGGCTTGTGTCTCAGCTGGCCACACTCAGCACCTCCCACTCATCTGAAAGGCCATGTACTGCCAGAGCTCCCCCTTCTCAGTGTCTGCTCTCCTCAGAGAGCAAAGGCAAGAGCAAAGACCTTCCTTCATCTCCACACACACATAAGCCTCCCTCCACTCCAGTCACTAAAATCAAAATGCCTGCTTTCAAGTATCTATACATGCAAATAGCTTAAGACCAAGTTTGTAGTGTGATAAAAACCTGCTGCATGGGCCTGATCCTGATATTCCCTGACATCAGAAAATATCTTTGACATAAGTTGGGCCATGCTGCTGTCAGAGGAAGGAGAATCTGGCCCAGATCTAATGCAAATCTTCCCACAGGCAAGCAGAGCAGCACGATTTGTTTAAACATGGCATGTTGGTGGCTGCAGACAGAGATCACTCCCAGCAACTCCATCAACATGCATAATATCCTGCTAGTTAAATCCAGCCGTGGTAAATATCTACACCATGTTATCCCTCCAAGCAAATATAGTACCTGTATGGAAGAAATTCCTCAGAATGTTTCCTGTCTGGAGCTGAAGCTTGCCAGGGACTGAATTTCCTGTGAGGCTACAGTTGGGAATGCAAAGCAAAGAAGCTAAGAAGAAAATGAGATGATACATATTTGGACCTGCTTTACACAGATCCTCCTAAGCAAGCACATTCCCCCCCCCCATGCTCCCCTCAATTTATATAAAAATGAAGCACTTAGATTTTCAAATATTGGCTAGGTTATTTTTCATTACACATTCTTACTTTTACCCCACTGCCTCTCTCTCTCTACCCATTTTCTTCCAGCTGCAATTCTGTGACTTACACATCCTGAAAATGAAAGAGGTTGTTTTTGCCAATAGCAAAGTGCTATGCATCCTTTCAACCATCTGGAAATGGATTTTTTATTCTTCCCCTCTCCCAACCACACACGCACGTGCACACACACAACCGAGTCTTTGTCTCTTGGAATCATTTCCCGCACCAAAGCTGATGGCCATGAAAAGAATTCAATAAAAAAGTTCCACAGGCATTAAGAGGCCGAGACAGAATAAACAGGGTGACTTCCTGGGCACTTGTTCTCATCCAAACTGCCACCTCATGAGGAAGTGATGAATGCAATGGAGCATATGGTTCAGTTGTTAGAGATTAAGAGAGATAGTTTAAGGCTCTTGTGGTTTTGTCCTGGTTCTGCTACAAACCTCCTTTGTCACTAAGAGCGAGTTGCCTACCTGCTTAGTACCTCAGCCCCCCCTAGCTGAAAATAGGGGACACACTTTCTAACTCTGTGTGATGATCAATGCATTCCTGTTTGTAACGTGAGCTGATCTCCAGAGTTGAAAGAAGTAATCTAAAGTGAAAATTGCCATGATAACTCTGCGCTGAGCCTAACAGAGTCAAGCAGGACACTTTCGGAGCCAGAGACTAGACTTGATCATCCCTTGCCCAGAGGCAAACGTTAAGTGAGCTATGTCACTGTGCTATCCAGATGACTGCAGGTCTGCAGGAAGAAGCAAAGAAGAGCCAGAACCACACTGACTGGTACAAACATGCTTATAGTGTCCAGCTGAGAATGAGTAACAGCTGCTTGCTCATCATCCTGATTTCTGTCACTACTAGTGTTTCTGGATGCTGAAGTGTCCCACTGCTGTGACTCAGGGCTGTGAGTCATGGGCTGTATGTCTCCACTGCATGGAATCACTCACTTGCTCTCTGATGAGATTGCAGAAATCACAGATCATCTTGGGTCTCTTACAGTGGTAAGTCTTAAAAATATAGACAGATATTTACAAACACATCCAGAACAAAGTCATTCTGTCTCAAATACTGTCTTCTGGGGAGTTGTAGTAAAGCTCAATTTCATACACATCCCACTCAATAAATCTAGGAAAAATATAAGTCTTTTTTTCCTTCTGTGTACATTTAATTCCTATATTCCCAAAGGTCTAGCAAATCTGGGCTAAACAGGATGCAGTGCAGGTAGCACTCAACCTTTTGCTTCCCCTGCTTTTGTCAGTCACATTTTTAGACCTGAAATGCTGACATTGTGGCAACACAATGCTTTTTGTCATTGTATCTCCCTGTCCAGACTCTCCAGTATTCCTGGTAAGGGAGCCTTGATCTAATGACATTCTCCTAACCTCACTGCTAGGCACTAGTTGCATGTAGGGCTGCAGTGGGAGCCCTCTGAGTTGGCTGTGAGCAGCTTTCTGAGTTGGCTGTCAAGACCTCAGGGAAGACACCAGAAACTCCCGAGGCATCATCAGATCCATGTTGACCACATACAGCACAGTGGACAACTTTGTCATCTACATCTGCAACAGCAACCAGCTGCATGTTCAGGAGCTAGCCTCCAGTATCTGTAAATTCTCTGTTGATACAGGTGCAGCTGAAATGGCCACCACTTCCTCTTGACCTGAGGGAGCAGGGGCTCACCTCAGCACTGACCTCACCAGCTGGGAACCTCCTGTGCTGTCTACCCATACAGCACGTGATCAGTGAAGTGGAGTCCCCACACTGACAAGAGTGGGATTGCTGACTAGTGGCAGCACAGTTTGTGTTGGCAAAAGAGTGTTTCTGCTGGCATATGCCTCTTCCCAGAATTGATAAAATTATGCCTGTTTTTGCAAAAATCTCTGTAGCAAGGTGTTTTACCGGTGTAAAGATGTATAAAGAATCGCTCTGTCTGCTCACAGCCAGTCTGAATCCTTCCCACAAAAGTAGGTAAAAAACAGTGTTGCCAATCTCCCCAAGAGGGCTTCTGTGTGCTGCGACAGGGTGCGTGCACTTAGATGTCTGAACTAATGCAGACAACCACCGAAATCCATACTAGGAAAGCAAACACAATGCTCTGAGCACAGGGACTCCCAAGTGATAGGAAGTGACTTCAGCACACCAATTCCTCTATTCCCGTAACTCTCTGTGGGTTTGCCAACAATCCTTATCGTCCTTGCTGAGAAAGGAGAGCTTTGCTAACTGATTACATCCTCATTTCCTTACTGTGGTCAGTCAGTTGCTGCATGCCAGAAACAGCTGGTACGATTGATAGATAAGCACACGTCTCAATGGATCTGTCGGCTCTAACCACATCCATCCCTGCGGCTACGAGACAGGCTGCTCTAAAAAGGAGTGAAACAACACGGAGCAGTTTTGTTACCAGTACTAGTTTTCTAGAAACACTAGTGCAGGGAATATCAACTTTTCCCGTATTTCCTACAAAACACTGCAGATCTCCATGAAGAAAGCCAGGATGGTCCCAACCCTCCCTATCAGTCCCCCAAAGCAGTACATGCCACAGCCCAACAACCTCTACAGATAAGGCAATTCAACTGCTGGACCAAAAAGATGCACACCTCAAGACCTCGAGTTATCAGGACCCCCGAGATACCACCTCTAAGCAAGGCTCCATGCCCTGCACTGACATGGGGTCGGGTCTAACAACGGCACCTGAGATGAGCCAAGAAATGTGCAAGAAATGTGGGCTCTTTGAGGACCAGCATGAATGCATTTGCAATTTTACCCCATTTTGATTAAAGCTCTCTGCACCTTGAGTTCAGTATTTTCGGATAGCCGGAAAGCATTCTTCAAATGCAATAGCACAGTTAAGTAATAAAATGCCTCAGGATCACCTCTACTCCAAGCACATTGCCCTCTTATAAGCAGCACATCATGACAAAAGTCATCTCAGGCCAAATTTCTCTTCAGTTTGAGTCACAGGAGTGTCATCAGAGATGGAGTTAGTTCAGTTTTTTAAGTGAGTAGAAGATGGGCAATTTTAATTTGGTTTTTGCTGTTTTTTTCTGTTCTAGTTCCAAGAATCTGGTTTGTAGAAGTGGCCCTTCCCTTGCTATGAGCTCACACTTTGAGGTGGGCAGGAGCGTTCTTCTTTGACCTTTCTGGTACTGAGATGCTTGTTGTTGCCTTTTTTGTATGTTTCTGAGAAGCTCCTACAAGCCTCTGTCCCCCCCATCTCCTGAACTGCATCTGCAGCATCCAACAACAGTCCCTCTGGAGGGCAGCGTGGCTCTCACAGTGACGACACCACACTCTTAATTTGTTCCAGCCTGTTTCACACTGACATTTTAGCACTGACGTCATCAGCTGCTGAAATTTCATTGCTGCTGCTAAGAATAACAGACCTCCTCATCCCCCACCTTACACCAAATAATTATTTTAATACTGTAGGGATCTAGGCTTATCTTTCTGACACAAATCAGGTTCTGGTGGTTAGAAGAAGTAGTAAGAGCAAAGCATTGCAGATGCTTTTATGTTCTGTCAGTCTAGGACAGAAAAAAAACCTCCAACACAAAGATAAAAAGTGTATTGCTAAGTTGTAAGAGTGCTATAAAAAATGAACAGGAAAAGTTCAAACTGATTTTAAATCTTCTTTGTCAGACAGTCCTAGGCATTGTGAATTGCTTAAATAGCCTAGGCTACAGTCTGTCCCAGAAGCCCCTTACAGTGGCCCTTCCAAATTCTCCAAGGCTTTGTACGTTGAATATTTGCTTATACTGGTGCAGTGTGGGAATAAAGTACTGCCAAATCAGAATTTCCCATTGACTTTGGGGCCTGAACCAAATCCCATCGATTTCTGTAGGAGGATTTCTATTAACTTGAATGGGCATTGAACCAAACCTAAATTGGCAGTGCTCTGCACCCATTTGGCAGAGTGTAGTTCTCTGCATAAGGTAGAGAATCAGGTCCAAAGACACTGAGAAATGCTTTAATTAGGAGCATTATTGAGGAGAGCAAGCTTTTCCATCATTAAGCTGATAAACAGAATTTGTTCTATACTTTTAATAGCAAAGGGTCAGATTTTCAGACACTTGGTCTAAAGTTGAAGCTGAATGCTTACAGGATTTCAATGAAATGTTTTAAGGCAAATCAGATGCTGAGAAGCCTTTCAAATCAACAGGTCTGTTCACTTTTTTACACACTTTCAGAAATCCTAGGAGCTACCAATTGGCATTTCTTGTAGGTTTATAAATCTAATCAGAAGTTCTGAGATGACCATTACCTGCAGCCAGCGGCCAGGTCTATTCACCAATTCCTGGTCAGGCCTGGGCTCTCACAGGCACAGGCAGCAGCAGCTGCAGTACCTGCACCAAGTATTGCCCCATGGTACCTGCCCCCAATNTCAGGCACAGAAAGTCATCCACCGTCCCTTCTGGGCAGGGGTGACAAAGGCCACTAAAAACCAGACACACAGAGGTCCTGGAAATGCTATTTTCAACCTCTGCTGGGGAAATCAGTGGCTAGCACAGCTTCCGCTCCAGAAGCAGACCTGAACCTAGACAGACCAGCATCCGGTCAAGGAGAAAATTCTCACAACTGCTTTGTTACTGCTTCCCCATCAACGCTGAGGCCCAGCATCACTTCCTATGTTGCTGCTGAGCCTCTCAGACACCATCCTCTACTGCTTGATCTTTAGCAACTACTGCCTTCATTATCTCTGCATCTCCCTTTATTGCAGAATAAGGGAGGTTTTAGGAGCTGGCATTTCTGACCGGCTGGAGTTACTTTGTCTGGCTATTATTTTTAATTTGGACCTAGAGTGCTTGGCATAGTCTTTTTCTGGAAAGTACAGGGCGATTGAACATAAGCCATGAGAGGCAGACATCCCTGCTTAAAAACGCTGGAGGCTGCAAGAAAGAGAAGATGAGAGCAGCACTGTTACACTAAGTAGCCTTCCCATGAAGTGCTGCAGGGAAAGAGATCCAGAAAAGGTTGATGCTAGAACAGAAAGCAAAGAGAAAGTGAAAGTGGTGTCAAAGCCGAGCCTTGAACACAAAGCACAGAAGCTAGGAACGTCTGCTCCGACCCCTGGCAGCCATTCTTGTTCGGCCTGAATCAGTCAGCAAGGTCACATGCCGATGGGTTGACTGGAGCATATCTCTGAGCTGACGTGCCTCTTCCGACAGACGTCAGGATGGGCTTGGCTGGAAGCCTGAGGGATAGCTCGGACACCTGATTTCCTCAACCCCCGTGCTAACCTCTTCCCCCCCATGACTAATTTCCCTCCTCCCATGCACACCCCCAGAACCTCACCCTGTGCATTTTTATGCACAAAAGACACTTGTTAAATTACGCCACCTGCTACTGGGATAAGTACCAGGTAAAGAGATAAGAAAGTACTAAGGAACGTGACTCCTACAAACCAAGGAAACAAAGAAAAATTTCTGCCCTGCATTGGCAGGCACAGAAGCAGTTCTCAAACCATTTCCTTCTGATAAGAGCCCTGCTTCTGGGTTGGGGTGCTCTTAAAAAAACCCATTTAAGTTACAAAAGAAGTTGCTCTCTACAAACAGTAAGGCCTCAAATACGCTCATGTCTGTCTGGGGAGTTAGCAGGCCAGGCCATACCTGAGCTGGTTCAGCTCCAAGAGGGTAAGCCATGACTTGAAGCCATGCACTGAAAGCAAAGCTCTGCCCAGCAGCATTCCTGGCTGTGAGTTGGAACGGCACTGCCCCACCATATACTTTTTGCTTTCTTTTGCTGACATCTACAAAACTGCTCCCTCCCAGCTTTGGGCTGTGGCTCTGGTTCTGTTCTGTACCACTTTTATTGTGATGCTGCTCCACTGAATACCAGTTGTGAGTCTAAGCTTCCCCAGGGCGAGTAAGAGGGGGAATGGGCCTAGAGGGTTTTTTCTTGCTTACACCAAAAATTATCTAATTAAAAATCACTGGAAACCACATGCATTTGCAGAAATGGCTCTGCTTCAGAGGAATCTCTTGAGGCAAATAAGTGAGTAATTCTTCAAGGGTTTATGAAAATAGCCTCTACAGTTACACTCGCTGGGATAAAATTACAAGTGTTTTCAATCCTCATACTTCGGGGCATAAGTTGATCCTCAGCTGGGGGCCAGGGAGGAATTTCCTCCCAGAGGATATTATTGTTCTGAGAAGTATCTCATGGGAGATTCACATCCTCCAGAGTATCTGGCATTAGCCACTGGAGGGAAAAAAAAAAATTAAAAAAATAATTTAAAAA
>VZTN01032248.1:339980-367018 GCA_013400515.1 Erpornis zantholeuca
AAAAAAAAAAAAAAAAAAAAAAAATTTAAAAAAAAAAAAAAAAAAAAAAAAAAAAAAAAAAAAAAAAAAAAAAAAAAAAAAAAAAAAAGAAAAATACTGCTCAAACCGAGCGCCCTCGCATCACACCTCGGGGCCCGGGCCGCCCTCGTTGTTGCACAAGCGGCCCCGTCCGATGTTGTAAGGGACCCCGGAGCTCCGGGAAGGGTGCGGGGTGCCTCCGCTCCTGCCGGGAAGCGCCGTGACTCACCCGCCCTCCCGGGCCCCTCCCGGAGCGCTTCCCGCCCCGCCCCTCCCTCGGGGCCAGCCAATCAGCGCCCTTATATTTGCATGAGCGCCCGGGTGCCTCTGGGATGGCGGCGGGAAGGCTCCAGCCGCCCGGTACCGCCACCGCCGCGCTCTCTGCTCCGCGCAGGATGCATTTGCGCTGGGAAAGGGCGGAGGGCTCGTTTTTAACAGAAAACATTGCTCACCCTTACCTAGGAGCAAAAGGATTATGGGAATTCATATAGAGTGTTAAGTAAGCATCACAAGTTGCCCGGATGACCCTCAGTGGTCTGGGGTGCAGGCTTCAAACCTGTAGCTGTCTAGCGACAGAGTGGTTCAATTCCACCTTTCGGGCGGACGGCCAGGAGCAGCGTTCCTGCTGTGCTGATGCCTTTTGTGGCGGGAGACGGCTGAGACCATCCCCACGGGCAAAACGCAGCACAACCCTGAAGTGTCACTGCACACGGAGCGTTTACTCTTCCTGTCACCTTATTCCCACGGCACCGGACTGCTGAAATGGCAGCGTGCCACGCACAGCCGAAGGACAATTCAGGTTTCAATTGGATTTTTCTGCTAAGCAGATCTTTGTTAAACTGTGTCACATGTCCTACAAGAACAGAGAAGAAGTAAATAACAGAAGTCATTCTCTAGATCTGCTCCATATTGACGATAACCCATCTCCCACCCACGCTGAAACAAAGATGCTTCACTTCAGCAGTAAGCACGGGTGCTAATAATGTCACCCAGCCCCGCGAAAAATTAAGGTTAGCATCAAGCTAAAAAACATATTCTTCAAGCAGAAGGCGTTTATTTTGTGATATCTTGTTGCAACAACTCTCCAGTTGATGATTTGTGGAGCCTCTAGTTAGGACTAGACCCCAGCCACCCCCACTGCAGGGAACAGTGAGGACTGGAAGGGCATTTTCACATTATCTCCTGGCCCCACAAGCAGGGAGGGTGATTCTGCCTGGTGAATTATGGAATATTGAGCGAATTATCAGATCACCAGTGTTCCTGGTTGCTTTTTGAGGGGTGCAGTTCTATCCAGAGTTAAGTAGGTAAGCACCCCTGAGGATCTAAGCCAGAATGACTGTGCTTCCTTTACATGGAATGAGTCACTCCAGCTGAAAACCTGGGAGGAGAAGGGAAGGGCACTGGGAGCCCTGAGACCATTCCTGACGGCTGCTACTGCTTTGAGCCTGGAGACCCCTGAGCTGGTTGGAGAGAAGCAGCCTTGATGCTAGCAAGGCATGTTGCTCCAAAAATACACTGTCCCTTTACGGGAAATCTAGGGGGAAAAGCCCCTCTGAAGCTCCCACAGTGCGTGCCAACTTCTCCATGGCCTTGCAGATGTGTGTGCACAGCTGGGAGCGCCCCGAGTCCCAGATGGCCATCTATGTGCTCCGCCACTCTGCCTGCCAGCCAGCCTGCTCTGCCCATAATGAACTTTCTATGTGGAATTTCTCTGCGGCCTCAGAAATTGGTATCTGCTCTGCAGTTTGGCTGGGGGGGTGGTTTTGGGGGGTGGGGGGGAGAGTTGGAAAGGCCTTTGCCCAGTAGTGGGCAGCTGAGAATGTTAGCGCTCTTATGTCAGTTACCAAGCAGAACATAATACGTCTCTTTCATGTGGCGTTTATAACTGAACATGCTGTTTTGTGTCAGCCTGATTTTTTTCCTTCCAAGAAGTAGTTTTGGATTAAATTATGACAATTACATTCTTATATTCATACACACACACCCCTGCCAGCCCCCACCCTTGCCCTGCATGCACACAAACACAAATGGGAATTATGTGCTCTGAGCGCGATTTGAACTATACAGCCTGGGATCTGTGCCTGGCATTGAGTTCACTTTTTTTTCCTCCAGAACAAAAAGGCCACATCTACTCTGTACTCTTTCATTGCCTCAGGAAAAAGTAGGATGGTCAGATTGCTGGTGTGGGTGATTTGTCCCTCATGGAGCTGATAGGCATGAGACTTTCAGGCATGAGAGAGGAGGCTGGGGAGCCTTGCCTGGGGAGGTTGTGGTAAGCAGTGCAGGGATCTAGCTTTGTGAAATGCCCTGTGACTCCCTACTCCGAGCTGCTTACACACCCCCAGTCAGGCTCCTGTACTTGGGCAGTGCCCCGTCTGGTGGGTTATGCAGGCACACGGCAGGAAGCGATTCTGTCTTTTTGGGCTGTGCCCTGCAGGGCTGCACCTCCAGCACGTGGCTGAACTCCGGAAAACACGGGTGTTCATTAGGACAAGAGACTTGGCAAGGCTGCTCTTGCAGCCTTTAGCTGGCACAGTGGGTGGGACAAGGCCTTAGGAAATAGGGCACCCTATATTTCAGTGCTGTTTTCTAAACACTGGTTGGAGGAGAACACCAGTGTGGAGGCCCATGATGATCTGTCCGTAGGAGGGACATTTCGTACAATGCCATCCATGTCTTGTCTGAGTCAGCTTTGTTTGGAGTCACCATTAGTCAGGCAAAGCTTCCAGTGTTTGAACCTGAATGTCACTTTCTTCCCTGACAAAGGGCCAAATTAAGAGGAGCCAAAGCCCTCACCACTGGTTAGAAGGCAATCCAGGGGTTACTCAGAGCCAAAATGCACGAGAGCCTGGCTCCTTAGTCAAACGTAATCTGCCTCCTGTTGTTTTCCCCATGGAGTCACAGCACGGTGAGGAGGATGTGCTGGTGACAGATGGCTGACGTGACTTGCTAAGTGTATGGGTGACTGGGCTGTGACTCAGAAAGTGTTTGGTTACAAGAGA
Source organism: Erpornis zantholeuca (assembly GCA_013400515.1). NCBI lineage: Eukaryota > Metazoa > Chordata > Aves > Passeriformes > Timaliidae > Erpornis > Erpornis zantholeuca. The sequence continues at coordinate 343,001 of VZTN01032248.1, forward strand.
CTGGGAGCATGTGCTTTTGCACTGGTAACAGTGGTCCTAGTGGATCTCCTCCTGGGAGGATCAGGCATGGACTGTCAAGTGAAGCCTGTGACTGCTGCCTTCCATGGGAGGAAAGCAGGCACACGTGGCCTATTAGAACAGAAAGTCAGGCTCCTAAATTACTGTTTACATTTGCAATGGATAATGTCTGAGTGTGTATAAATATATGACCTGCCAGCAGTGTTTAGATGTCCTACTGGCCTTCAGAAAGGAAACATCCTGGCCTAGAAAAATTACCATCTTGCTTGGAGGGAGTAGGACTTGGAATTGCAGTTGAGTCACTAGAGGGGGACAAAGACCTAGCCTGGGTATGGATCCATCTACAACTGCAGCTGTGGGAGACACCTTGGAGAGGCAGCTGCAGAGATGGCCCCAGTCTTTCTCAGGTTTGAAGGTGCCCAACTGCAGGGAGAGTTTTCTGGAGGCTGAGCATGCAAGTGGGGACCAGCAAAGCACTGTGGAAATGAAGCCACTCCTTTTCCCTCCGAACCAAAGGATGTCAGCACATGTATGTGCATGAGTAGGTTAGCAGCCTTTATGTTGGCTCTTCCAGCATTGCTCCATACCTAGAGCCGGTTGGTCCACAGATGGCCCAGGCCTTCAAAGGCTAAATTCCAGGCATTGCACAGCACAAAACATTGTCACCATACACAATCATGTATGGTTACCAGCAAATGCCATTTTCCTCCTTTCACCTCTTTTATGAATGGAGGAGAGCTGAATTCTCAGGTCTGGATAGATGCCAGGTGTTATTGGTGTCTCTGTGAGTTAAAGATGTCATGGAAGTATGGGAGGACTTCACTAGAGTGTACCTGTGTGCATCCCACATGCGCACAGAGAGCCCAAGTGGCCGTGGCAAACAACAGGGCACTGCTTGCAAGTGACATACTGACCTGAAGTGCTTAACAGCTACTCCACACACTGTCCTGGGGAAACAGAGACTGTAATGACTCACACAAATGGATCGTGATGCACAGCCCTCAGCCCAGCCAGGCTATGTGTGGAACCAAGACACTCCCGTTTTCTCCCCTCCAGCATACTTCCCTGACCAAATCCAGGACTGAGCCATTTGGCTCTGACTGGAGCTGGTCAGAACATGTTTTTCTTTTCTTCTCTTTTCCCCTCCTTCACCCTTTGGAAAATGTTGACATTTCAGCAAAGGGCTGAAAACCCAAACCCTGAATATTTTCCATTGGAAAATGCTGGGGGAAAGGGAGAGGAATAATCCCCAAACTGCCAACAATCAAATCTCTTTTGCTTTTAAGGCTTTTGGGTTTATGCAAGGGAGGCATATTTGGAGGTCAGTGAACACTTTTTATGAAAATATCTGTACTCTCAAAACGAATTTTTTCACGAGAAGTGTTCCAACTGGCATCATTTTCACTGGTGATGGGGTGGACAATCTCTACCTCTAATTTTGGAAAAGACCTAAAGAAAATTTAATTCATTTTATTGGAATATAAGGCACAAATGACAGTCCCACAGCACAATTGATACTGAGTATTGGTATTCTCAATATCATCAGACTATACCCTGATATTCATTCTTTTTTAAGAGTGCTGTTCACACGAACATCTCAAGCAAGTTTGGAACCTTGTATCCGGAAACACCATGCTCCCCCACCTCCAGCTGACTTGCCTCAGACCTCAGAGCACATTCCTGAAGGCAACCTACCTTTCACAAGGTCACATCAAAGGCTGCAAAGGAAGCAATGTGCACTGAAAGGTGTGTTACCTGTAACTATCCCTTGAGTAACTGATAGTGCAGAACACTTACAAAGCATTTTGTTCTGGTGTCTTCAGCTGACTTACATTTCTGTCTGAATTGTAATGTAGGCCTGAAACATGTTTCATCTTGGTTTTGCATGTTACTGTGCTTTCCTGTAAGTTAAAAATAGCATAACAGAACACACATATTTGTAGGAGATGAATTATGCCCTAAAACCTTCACTTAATGTGGCTAATAGCAGATTAGAGTTTATAAAAGGAAAGATCTTAAAATGGGCATACACTGGTAATAAATAAATTGAGGCTGCAGACTTACAGAAACTTTCAAAACAACAACAGAGTGAAGTTCAGAATAACCTCCAAAGAAAAGCAATGGGAATAAAAAGCTCAACTGTTTGCAGACAGATCTTTATCAGTTGCGGGATAGCATGACAGCAAAGGAATAGATTAGATCACAGACAACCCTTCTAATTTGTTGTGCCACTTACCCCATTATTTTCCATGCTGAAGCTTCCCAGTTACTATTTACATTCTCTCTGGTATGATTTAGCAATAGCACTGCTACACTTCATTCTGATTTAGTACAGCTCCGTGTTCCCTGTCACTCCCAGGTTTTTCTGAACTAACCACCTGTGTTTGAATTTAGCATCAAAGAAGGGGCATATTTGACTTCATCGAATCCCTGGTTTTTATTATTTTCAGTTTAGGAATATGTCATTGTAATTGTTAAAGCTCATAAAGCGGCAGATTTAGAAAGATAATAATGCAAAATCTCAATTTTAGACCTCACCTTTGTTGGTTGGGGACAACTAAATTGCATGTTGATAAAAAGAACAGGCACCAAATGTCTCTGATAACTTAGTGGCAAGAAATACAGAGCTCTGAAGGACCTGCATTGGTGCTGCATATGCTTTGTCATAATTTTTCAAGATAAGTAAGCAATTTTTCACTTACAGAACCTTACTCTTAAATTAATAAAGTCAAAAGATCAAGAATTTTAGCCCCTGTCCTTGGAAACACAATGGCATGCAAGATGCCATGGCAGAAACCTGACGAAGTGCCATCTGGAGCAGCAGAGCTGTAACTAGCCATCAGAAAGCCATACACACATAGCTGAGATGTAGCTATGAGCTGTCCTTGCTCCCATCAGTACTACAGGGTCAGATGCAGAAACAAGGAGATCCCAAATAAGATGATAAAGAGTCAAATGAATCACCCTGTCACTGTGTGAAATGTAATGACTGGGAGAGCAAACAGATTTAGCCAGGGCTTATGACTATTAACATTCACAGAAACATGTTCCACAAATTCAGCTTTCAGAGAAAAACTGGATTCTAGTTTCCTTCTGGTAATTTAAAGAGGCAGCAATCTGTTCATATGACCTTCAGATCAGGCTGGTACAGGGACTGAATCCTACAATAAAAACTGAAGAATGGCCTTTTGGTGCAGCATAATGGTCCTCCCCACCCAGCACTCTGCTCCCAACTAGGGCAAGGTCCAGGGAGCACACAAATACCTGGGCATTTCCCTCTCTCCCTGCTGTTCTCTCAGGATTCACCTTTGCTGGATTGGGATGTTAGATTACAGACTCTGCCTGTTCCTTTTAGTGTCATTCTATGGACCTGTTGCCTGAAAATTTGTCTAATCCCATTTTGAGCTCACTGATGCTCTCTCCCTCTGCAGCCTTCCAGGCCAGCAACTTCCAGAAGTTCTTTACCTAATGTGATGTAATTTCTTAAACTTGTTTTAAACTCACCTCCTACTGGTTTCATTGACTGCTCCTTGTTCTGCTGTTGATGGATTTGGCTACTAATGGCTCTGTGTTCATCTCAGCCACCTTGATTTAGTGAATCCAGTCCTTAGCCACCAGAAAAATAGGGAAGCATTGCAATACTGGTTGCTCAGCTCACTTCAGCCCCTGACACTTGCTGACCTGTCCAGAGTGGTTTTGTGCCTAGAGCACTCTGGCTGTTACTAAACTCAGGAGAGAAAAATGATGGCAAAGCAAATGGAGTGCAACTTCCTCCCAGGGCTGTGCTCCCCGCGCAGCTGTTCACCGGTGACGCAATGGGTCCCCTTTGCGGTTAAGAGCTGGATGCTGATGGCCCCGTCCTTATCCTGGGGCTCTGCAGTTCCGGGCCCAGCAGGGGGCTGCAAAGCAGCAAGCAGGATTTCGGGGAGGGTAGGCTGGCAGCCCTGGCGGGGGTGTCCGGGGCATCTTCCAAAGTGGCTTTAATTAATGAGCACATGTGCAGCGAGGAGAGTTACAGCATCCCACTCAAATTGTTGACTTGGAGCCGCTTCTGGAGACAGCCGTATTCTGCTCATTAGGAAAGAGCTTTTTTGCAATGCCCTTGGATTGGACAGCTCTTGGATTGCACCACGAGATCAAGTCCACGTACGGGCTGCCTGCCTTTCGGCTGCCAGCTCCAAGAGGGTTGTTTTTCTTGTCTTCTCATTCTCAAGGAGTGCTCAGCCAGATGGCCTGTTTTCGAATGCACTGTGCGTTGGTTGGATGTGTGTTTGGAGAGTCTGCCAGCTTCATGAGAAGGAAGAAAGAGCAAAAGAAAGGGAAAAAAGCACCATTTGGTATCTATCTCTGGGACCCAGCCAGAGTTGAGGCTCTGTTTGAGAAGGGGGGAGTCTTAAGAAGGAAACTCTAGACAAAATTGAAAGCTGGAAAAACTTTCAAGCTTGACAGACTGGGAGACTGAAGTTCTGTACAACATCCATCCACTACCTGGCTCCACTGCAAACGTGTCGCAGACTTCCTCAAAAACAACAGTAAGAGCAAGCACAAGCACCGAGTGTCTGTCTCTGCTCTCCCAGTGTACCTTACCTGTGGGCTGGGATGTGGAGCGGTGGCCCAGCCAGCTGCCCACCAAGACTGGGTAATGCTGACTGTGGGTTTTGGGATTTTGATCTGAGTTCACCAAAACCAGAAATTACAGCATGCAGCCTGGGCACATCAGCTCAGGAAGAAGAGCTGCAGTGGAGTAGTATGAAATACCCATCACTGTGGCCCAACTCTTGAAGAAGCTAGCCTTAATTAGTAAATTAAGCCAGGCCAATGTCATTTTCTTGCACCTCCTGATGTTCATTTCCCAGAAACACCTTCTATTGATTTGGTGCAGCAAATAAATACAGGCCAAACCAGCGCAACGGCTTTTTCCAGCACTCATTGGCAAATAATTTGAACCTGACGAGAAAAATCTGTTGTTGAAGGAAAAGGGGAAGTTTTGAAGGTTGGGTGGATTGTGCTTGGCTTTGTTTTCTTAACTAGATGTCATGTTGTGGTAACCACGTATTGTTCCAAGCAGCAGGAGGAGGTCTTATTGAGCAGAGCCAGAGAAAGCCACATTTGTAGCCATCCCCACAAGCTGACATGCCACTGTGTCTTGCAAGCAGAATTGTCTGCTCATTTACTGAAACCATAGCACAAAGAACATGGTTGCAGGAGCACGTGTGTCTGTGCAGATGGGTGTGGTACACCACTTCACCGCTGATTGCACTTCTTGCTGATTGCAAATTATTTTCATTGAAGTGATCAGAGTTTGTGGGTCCTGGGTGAGTAGTGTGAGCCTGGCAACACTGGCTGGGCTCTGTGTTGCAGACACTCTGCTGACAGACAGGGCAGAAGGGGCTCTTCTCACTCCTGCTGTGGGACACATCTCGGGCCAAGCCTGCTGGTATCTACAGTGTGTCAAAGCCCCTGTGTCTTCTCAGGAGTTCCTGGCTGTCACTACTCCAGGTCCAAAGAGGTACACAACATTGACTTCCCAGCAGTCGCAAGGCCCCACCAGGTAAAGAGCAGGACCTTTTTCCCACACACAGAGAAACATCCTCAGCTGTTGGCAAAATAATGTCTCTGACATAGAGGTGCAGGTGCCATCCTGGAAGGGAAGGAGGTTTAGCTGGTTCAAGATAGTGATTACACCACACAAATACATTATTGCATGGGTAGGAATGCTGCCCAAAGAGATTGCCTCCCTTCCTACTCCAGCAGGACCTAGTTTTGGTAAAAAACCCTGGTATAAAAAAACAGGCTGCGGTACCTAAGTTCACAGTTAAGATCATTATAAGATAATGGATTTTCTGTGCCAGAAAACAAGGTGCAAAAGTCTAACAGTAAATTCAGCCATTCTCTGCGGGGATTTAGAGGGCTCATTACACCACTTAGGCAATTGCCTGATTGTCACCAACGCTGTCATGGAGCTGAGAAAGGAAGGATTTCTGTCTTTAATTGCACAGAAAATTCAGGGGTATAGGAGTCACAGGATCAGGCTTCTCCACAGTTAGGCTCGTTAGGCTAGTTACTGCACCTCTTGGGAAATGGAAATAATGATTACCACAACATTCACATGGGTACTGTTGGGAGAAGGTAGCTCCCAAACAAAGGTCATCAGTGCACTTTGGGTGGAGATCAGCCAGAAAAAACATCCAGCCATCCGCTCACCCAAGCTGCACTGGCTGTGTCAGACACAAACAGCAGCCTCTGCATTTTTCACATATGGTGGTTTTCCCTTGCTTTATTTCATTGCTCTAGTGCTGCCTGCCTTGTGGACGTGCGCATCTCCAGCACACTGCCCAACGTGGTGTGAGTTGACATGCCACTCTGAAAAAACAATTCCCTGTAAGTTATCTGGCCTAAAGTACAGTCTAGCATTGTCCAAGGAGAGGAAGCTAGAAGAATTGCCCAAACATGGGATTTTGGAAATTTGTCTACTGTACAGAGAGATGAGGCCTGCCTTTTGGCTTCTCCACCATCATCCTTTGTGTGTGGCACTCAGCACCTGGATGGGAGATCTGTAACAGAGGAACCAGATGATCAGAAAGTCGTCTCTCCAGCTAGGGTTAGGTCAGTACACACCTCAGCAAGGCTTAAGGAACACTGCACTGTCCATTAACAGGAGTCTTGAGTGTGGCTGCATTCGAGTTCAGCAGCACCCACTGAGGTACTGCAGAGGATGGCTCCAATTTTGCACCTGAGTAGCTCATTTAGGAAACATCCTCCTTCAGTAGCTCAAGGTTTTCACAGGGAGTGAACTCCCCAACCCAGTTAAAAAATGGCCACATTTCCCCTTCCTCCATGCATGCCCTCACTCTGCACCCAGAAGCTCTCAAAGCAAATTCTTAGCTTCATTAAGAAAACCATGTTTCTAGTAAGAAGAGATGATGATGAACACACACAGCTTCTATTTCCCAGCTGTGGGGAAAAACTCCTTGTGCTACAACTCCAAACAACAGGAGATGAGATGATGGAGAACAGAGCTGAACATCAGTAGCAAGGATGTGATGATTGAAGCTGAAGATCTGGTTTAAAGCCTAGATATACACAGAGTGGACAGTGCCTGAGATCCATGCTGCTTATGTTGACAAGCTTACACAGGCTTGGAGTACATGGAGTACATGGAGTCAATCCTGTTCTCATAGAGTGTCTCACTCACATCCATTCTCTCAGTCCATCAGCTTCCCATGGTTTTATTGGTGGTCCATATCTTCTGTAGACCATATGTTTGACATTACTGGGGAATGCAGAGGTTAAAAAGATTGGAACTCCTTTTGAAGTTACAGGAAGAAAAAACTTTAGAGAATGACTTACGGTTACAAGTAGCTCATCGTTCAAATGCAGAGACCCATTTGACTCATAGTTGGAGTTGGATGTAAGGACAAGGATGGTTGCTTTAAAAATTCCCAGTCAAAGGTAAAACAGAAAACCATAAAGTGAAAGACAATAGAGCACATATTTAAGAAGTGGAATTCTAAGACACAAATGCAATTCACTACCACACTGACTGACTTTTAAACTATGACTACACAGTACTTCACAAGCCTGTTTTCAAAAAGGGCCTGCACGTGCACACACCTACAAGTAAATATAATATATGCAGCTCTTATTCATATGTGATTTCTTGGCAGGCATTTTACCATGACCTTAGCAAGGTTTGAGGCTGTCTACCACAACATTCTTGTATTCAAGTTTGGATGTTATGGTCTGGGTGGGTGGACTAACAGACAGTAAAATGCTGGTTTAGATGGTCAGACTTGGAGAGGACCAAATGTATGTCATGCCCCACCCGGTGGCTGGTAACAAGTTGGCTACTGTAGGGGTCTGTCCTGGGGCTTGTCCTGTTTAAACATCTTTAGGGGTTGTCTGGATGAGACGATGGAGTGCTTGCTCATCAAGTCTGGAGACAACATCAAAGTATTAGAGGGCAGTTGATATGCTTGAGTGCAGAGCTGCCATTCAGAGGGCCCTGGACAGGCTGGGGGAATGGGCTGAGAGGGACCTTATGAAATTCAGTAAGGATAAATGCAAAATCCTGCACTTGAGAAGGAAGAGCCCCTGCGGCAGTACAGGCTAGGACTGACGGGGAAAGAAGCAGCTCTCCAGAAAAGGATCTGGGTGCCGCAGAGAGCAAGCTGGGTGTGAGCCAGGAGTGTGTCTTGGCAGCAAAAGAAGTCAAAGGCTGAACAGCCAGGAGGGTGACAGATGTGTTTATCCAGCTTCCCTAGGTGGAAGATGGCACTGACTGAGATGGCACTGGAGTACCCAACCCAGTTTTGGATCCCCAGTGCAAAAAAAACATGGACGCAGTGGAGCAAGTTCAGCAAGGACCACCAAGACATTTGAGGGCAAGAGCCCTTTGAGAAGAGGCTGAGGTAACTGGACTTGTTTGGCCTCAGACAAGATGGTTTTGAAGGAGACAACCAGCAGCTTGACAGCTTCTACAAGGAAGTTATCAACGAGATGGAGCCAGGCTTTTCACCACAGGGCATAACTAAAATGGAAGATGTTTAGGCTGGCTTTAAGGAAAGGCATTTTCACCATGAGAATAGTCAAATACTGCCCAAAGAGGTTGTGCAGCCACCATCCTTGAAGGTTTTCAGTACCCAACTGTTAAAAGCCCTGAGCAACCTATCCTCATTCTTTATTTGACCTTCTCCTCCTTTGAACCAGAGGTTAATCCAAAGACCTCCCAAAGTCCCTTCCAACCTAAGCAACTTGAGTATTTGTAAGGTTTTTGTAAGGTATTTGGGAGCCTGAGCAGTATTGGTAAGTTTTGTAAAGTATTTGGGAGTCTGAGCATTATCCACTCAAGGAGCAGACACAATGCTAAGTGAGCTGATTGGACAATCACTCTGCAAGCAGAAACTACTCAAACAAAAGCCACAGTGAATTTGCAAACTACTCAAACATAAGTCACAGAATTTGCAAAAAGCTTTGTTTGCATAAAACAATTGATTGAAAATTTTAGACTAACAAGTAGTTGAGCAAAATTCTGTCTGTCTGTTCTTCACAGCCTCAGAAGAAATACAGTTTCAGTGAATTTATGACCCAGTTAAACACCAGTTTTCCTTAATGCCTGTAACCATTCAGTTAGGAGACTGAAAACTCTATTTTCTCTTTGAGGGCTATCTTCTATATACGAAAAAGAATGAGAATACCAAATACCAAAGCAGCTCGAAATATTTATTAGATTATTACTATGGCATCTTCCAACAGAAAACTCAGATTGCCTCACTGCTGTTAATTAATTACGCCTAGAAACACTTATGCCAGGAAGTTTGATATCACCACCCCTTTTTACAGATGGGGGGAAAACAAGATACAACATTCATTCAGGGCTACTCAGTGAATGAGGGGCAGAACCAGAAATAAAACCTGGGAATCCTCCTCTTATAATCTCTAAACAAAGCTTCTTTCCTGTAAAATTCCATCTAAGCTTTTCATAGAATAATTGGAGCCAATTTATTTCTTCACTCGTTAACAATGAAATCTGACAGGCTTTGTACTCAGGATGCTGAAGCTCAGTTAGGAGAGCAAGTCTCTTATCCATGAGGGGAGGCCTGGAATGTCAGTCTTTAGGTGGCTTAGTAGAGGCATGGTTCCAGCTGCCAGGTACTTGAACTCCTGCCCAAATCCCTGCGACAAAGCTTGAGGGAAGAACTGGAATGTAAATGTGATCTACCATAAATGTTAGGGAAGGTTTAGACAAATAGCAGCTGGTTTTGCCATGATAAAACTTTGCCCACAGTGGCACTTGAGAAGTATGAAAGAACATTTACCTGCCTTGGTATTAGGTAGGTTTATCTTTTCCTTTGGTTTCATTTGCCTCTTTTTCAAGTGAACAGACTGAAAAAGCTCTGAGACACAGAGAGATTCATGGCAGTACTTCAGATGTGGCCCTCAATCTTATCTTCTTGTATTCCATCAGATCTGGAGGACACAAAGTTCCTCAGGGCTTACAGCTCACTTGCAGCTCACTAGCAGTGACTTGCACTACCTTGAGATGCGCAGTAAGGTCATGAGTCACGGACTTCACCTCCCCTACTCAGGGCAAATGGCTCACCATCCGCTCTGTCATCACTCCCAAGGCTTCCTCAGAGGTCAAGAAACTGGCACATGAAGGGCTACAGAACTGCTGACCATCCAATATTTTGAAACTCTGACGGTTGCTCAGCACCTCTTAACCACAGGCCTCTACATTTAAAGCTGGAGCATCCCATACTAGGGGGTACATTTAAACATATGCCCTACTTGCTCAGCATCCCATGAAGGAGGTTCTGGTAGAGGAGGGCACACTCAAGATTTCCACATTAAAAAGACTGTACTTTTGCTGCTTCGAAGTATTTTCCTTCTTCAAAGCAAAACGAGAAAGACTATTCTCACAGAGCTTCACGGGAAATTCTGCAGGCCCTCTGCCTTGCTCTCTTCAGCTTTTGGCTAAGTAGAGTTGAGGACACTGATCCTCAAGTCCAGAGACCAAAGAGGTGAGGGAGGGACCATCTTTTACAAGAAATCCTTGTGGAGTGTGGAAGCTCATCTTCCCTGTTTCTTCAGTGTCATCTGCCCCATATCTCCCAAGGCTCAGGTCCAGTAGGTGGCATGTTGGAATTGACTTTGATCATCTGGAAATAGTTTGCTATTTGCCATCCTCTTGTTCCAAGCTTCATTTGTGGCTATGCTTGGTTCACAAATTGCTTCTCCTTTGGCCCCACATGTCTGCTATGGCCCTTCCCTTTCCCTCTTGGGCATTTTCAGTCACCAGGACAGCAGGCATCGTCTGCTGCAGTGGAAAACATTGACAGGAAAGCCCCTTGTCTTAACATCTGGGGACAAGTCACCCAGGCTGTCTTAGTCCAGCATTATCTTGGTGACCTATGAAGCAGAAGTTCATACACACCTTTTCCTACAGGGATGATAAGGTTCCAGCCAAGGTCTAGGGAGTGTGAGGAGGGTGAAAACAGGGAACAGAGAGAAGGAAAGAACAGAGAAGAGCACTTATATCTATCAAACCAAAACTAAAAGATCTGGAGAACAAAGGAGATTGGCTTTGGATTTGAGTCAAGATCCAACCCTAAAGGTGGCTGTTCTGATCTTCTAGCTGAAAGTAGCAAAGGTTTTTTTCTTATGATACTGATGGCACTGAGAGCTGCTTGCAAGAGTCCAAAACCTTAGGAAGAGAGACACAAGGATGTGAGCTTTCCCATCACCTGATTTTCATTCGAAGGGGACGAGGTTGGTGGGATTTGAGTATCATGTAGCAAGGAAGAGAGTTGAGGCTGCAGTACCTCAATGGCTTCAGGGAGACTGAGAGCAAACACAAGCCTATCTGTTTGAAGCAGGGTCAGGGGAGGCTGCAGGATAAGGAAGGGGCTATTTCTTCACCAAGCTGTGTGTTCAGTGGAAACATAAGCTGGCAAGAAAGGAGAGTTCAACTGAAGCCTAGAACATGAAATTGAACAAGTGACTTTCTTAGGAAAAGATAAAGGAGAAATTCCACAGATTTTTTCATTGCAGCAAATGATGGCAAGCCAAGGAGAAGGAAACCAGGTTAATTAGAAATCCAGGACTGGGTACTCTGCTGAGCTAAAATTTGTGTCCTTGTTACATAGATACAGTTTTCTTGTGGGCATTTACCTTTTTCAAATGTGGATGAGAATAGCTGAGGACACTCTGAGGAGAGGACAGCCTTCTACAGTGTTGAAACTTTGCCCAGAAGTCACACCAGCCTTCTGTTTGTTCACAAATAACCCGGCACGTCAATCACTTACCATGAAGCCTAAGCAATTAAGCCATGGAGCCATGGCAATTAAGACAAACCACTGGGACTGAGAGGTTAGAAAGCACTAGATACAATAACTAGCATCAGTTGAAGCAGACATTTGAGCTTCTTGGGATGACACACATCCCCTCCTTTCATGAGGCCCACAGTTTAGGAGTACAGTTGATGTATAATATCTCTTCCAGAATTTCTTGCATATGAAAAGATTCTGGAAATCTGCTGGAAACAAGGAGAAGAACTGAGCTAATCCAAGAGGAGCTGGGTTTTATGCCCCTTTCCATCCTGTGACAAGGTAAGATTTTTACAAGTTAGCGTGTGGGTATCTCCCTGTAGCACAGCTGGGATCAATGGCAGATGGCACAGGCACTTGTCCAGAAGAAGGACTAACAACACATGAAAATGCCTTCCATGGCCAGTGGAGCTGTAGGAAAAGAGACCTTCACAGCTGTTCACATTAACAACTCACAAATACTATAACCAACCAATAGGCAGGTTACTGTAAATTCATTAGGCAAATATTATTCAACCATCTGAAGAACAGCTTGACTAATGAAAAGGTTATTTGTGAATAATTCCAGAAAGATGATAACACATTGGAAAAAGTACAGAGAAGTGATACTGGGCTGATTAAGAAACTAGAAAGCAGTTCTAGTGAAAGATTCCAGGAGCTCAATCTGCTCAAACAGAGGTCATGTGAAGGGTTGACTTGACCACAATCTCTCAGTGATGACATAAAACCAGAGGTTTGATAACTGAAACTGGATGAATTCTGACTAGAAGAAAACCCTGCTATTTTAGCAGTGAGAGTAATTAATCAGTTTACGTAAGGCTTCTGGTAGATTTCTCCATTCATTTTCAATATTAAAAAAAAAAACCAAAAACAACATTTCCCCTGAAAGTTACTTTGTATTTCCAAGAAAAAGCAATTCAGTGTGATACTGCTGCCTATGGTATGCAGAAGCTCAGACTGATGATGGCCCCTTCCTACTTTGCAATCTCTAAACCAATGAGCAAGCTGCTCAAAACTGACAGCAGAATTGTATGCGGACTCATTGCATCATTTAGGTTGGAAGAGACCTCAAAGAAAGTAAGCTGCTGAACAGACAGATACACCATTTGTCAGTGTTATACAGCAGGCTCTAATTATGATGTTTGCAATGACTGAGGAGATCAATGGAAAAACTCCTCATGACAACATCAACCTGAGTAAAGCACTATCTACAAGATACACCTTCACTCCCTTTGTTCTTGAAGGAGAAAAATCCTCTTTGCAGATGCCTTTTGCCCCTTGCCATACCTGTGTTCCTCTGCCTTCCACCAGTGAAAGGGACTTAGCAGTAACTCAGACAGGATTTCTGAGGTTTAACTAACTAATGATTGCACAGTGCTTCAGGAGCCTCATTTGGGAGATTCAGTCTGTTCCTGTGTGATCCCACTCACTTATTCTCTCAGACAAATGGGGGCAGGTACTTGCCTCCTTGTATCTGGAAGCTACTGCAATAACAGCTTCAAAAATAGATTTTGGCAGAGAATTTAAAATAATTTAAAGTGTCCTGACTTTAAAGGCTAGAACAAGGATTAGAAAAGGCTGCTTGATCTGGTAATTCACAGAGAGATGGAAAGTTCCTTCAGTGATTGCTGTGTATCATTCATTGAATAAAGTCACTGTCTGAAACATTCCCAGTTCCATGTAGCTAAAAAAAAGTAAAAATGCTGCTCTTCTTGTGACCAAATGTGAAGTCACTCTTTGTATCATGGGATAATGTCATAAGGGTTTGGTCTGACTCATTTTAAGAGGGAAGATTTTCAAATCAGTGAACAAGGCAGTTCAGCATGTCAGTTCAGTCTCCACCCTGTCAGTGGATTTCACATCTAAAATCATAACAAAAGCTGCTAGAAGGGAAACAGGCCCACTGCTCAGCTGCCTTTCTTTGTATATCTACTTGAAGACCATCTTGCAGAGAGCTCTTAGCCTCTAGACTAAACACTGCTTGGAGCTGAAATAAATATGAATGAACAATGGTTAGGATGCTCAAGTCAGTTGGTAGTGTGGTAATGTGGTTGTACTGGAAGAGAGGGTGAAGAGACAGAAGTCTGTCTGTATGCATTCCTTTGACAGGGGGTTTGCTTTGCTGAAGTATAATCACTTCTCTCCTTTGCAAAGACCACCAGCTTTTTTACACATGAGAAGATAAAACTGTCCTTATCTCAGAGCTGTTAAGAGGTACAAACAGGCAAGTGTAACTGCCCTTACCTTCAAGATGCCAAGAGTGACACAGAAAATTAACCACGTGAGACCACGCAGGAGGACTGCCTGTTGTAAAACCCTTAACTGGAAGACCTAAACCTCTGTTCTCATGCCAGCCTGCTGCTAATGGAAGAATATGATTTCACCTGCTCTCTGGAGTGAGACATTACCCTAGTTGACTACAGCAGTGGATAGGACTTTAAATATCTAAGGTTGGATGGTATCATGTTAAGACCTCAGCCCAACCTCTTTATGCTTTGTTTCAGCTAAAACTTCCTCCATGGAACTCAATGAAATCAGTGGGAAACCTCTCAAGGATGCCAGTGAGCTCAGCAGAAAGCCATGCAGCTGAAGATCCAGGCCTTGGTGGTTTCAGCTTTGTTTTGGGAGTTTTAGGCTAGATTTTCGAAACAGTTCCGCTGCTGGTACCAAACAATTGCCAGGACTGTTTCAATCCTTGTGACTGGGAATGGGTGTCATGTCATGTGGGAGAGTCAGAGGCTGGGGAGGTGCAGCATTTCCCCAGTGATGACTCTGAGCCATGTGTATGGGGCAATCACATATATTTCCAAAGGGGCTGGAGTCCTGGCTGCAAATGCACTTGCAGATGGTCTCTAGGTGTGTGCTATCCCACTGTCTTGGATTTCTGGATAGCCACAGTCATAGTGGAAAATTATTAACATTTTCTGGAGAATTCCAGCAACTCCAACCTAATTTCTGTTAATTGGTCAGTGAGTTACAGGCTCCTTCTGGAACAGAGACAACCTCACAGGAAGCAATGTCAATGAACACAGTAGAGCAGGCAGCTACTCCATCCTCCCTTTCAACCAGAGACTGCGGCAGAGTTATGGAAGGTTACACACCCCGAGCATCCTGGACCACACTGCCAATTGCAAGTTGCTCCCTTTCTTGAGAAAAAAGTCAGGATCAAGCAAATGGCCTTTGCTCTTTATTGTATTTCACACTATTTCACCTTTCTGCTCAGCAGTTTGAAGACTGTGAAAATGAAGCCAAGATTGGCTTCTGGTAGATCTCATGAAAGGGTTAAATGATAAATTGCATCTGACTGAATGAACCCATGAGGCCTAAAGCAATTCAGTCTCTCTAAATCTTGGTATTCTCTCTAAATCTCGGGAGAGGTATAGCTGCATGTGAATGAATGTAGTAGGGAGACACGAATGCCCCCTAAGTTTCTAAGTTTACACCCAAGCATTTACAGCAGCTGGAGATGTGAGATACAATTGTGGCTGAAAAATAGGCTGGGACTCTTGTCAAGATACCAGTTAGTCACTGGTGTCTCTGCTGCTCTCTGGAGACAATGCGGTGTTGGGTTCTGGTCTGAGATGAAAAGAATGAAAAAGAAACCACCAAAAAACCCTACAGGGGATATTTTCTATAGGCAGAACTAGAAAAAAAGGATGGAAATTGTCCTTTTCTGGATGAAAGTCTGAAATCTGCAGACTTTTCTATGTAAATTAATTGGGTTTTTTTAATGTAACAAACACCCAACCCAGTGAAAAAAGTTTACTCTTTTCCTCATCTTTCCTTTCTCCTCTTCCACTTTTCTCCATGCCATTATTGAAAAGGGGTTGAGAGAAAAACAGAATAATTCTGAAGAAAGTTTAATGTTCTTCAAGGGAAAATTTTTGAACAAAGGGCTATGAGCACTTCCACTTCTGTTATTTGACATGTTGAGCTCACCTCTCCATAATTTCTGTGTTCTTCAGGGAAATCCATTTGTGCCTGGGGTTAAGTGCTTCAATTATTAATCCAGGTGTATAATCAAGGCTGAATGCAGCCACTATGTGAAGCTTGACTGCTCTCTCATCATATGAGTGGGAATACTCACAGAAAGTGTAGGGAAGGTGTAGCCTCTTCATGTTCCTGTGTAAGTCGGCACCAAATTAAATTCCCTAAATGTGAGCTGAACAGCAGTAGACCTCCTGTGGGACAGGTAAGTTGGTACAGAGGGGTGTCATTATTCCCACTTTCCAATTCTTACTTCATGAAATATACTTGGTTATGAAATGTCTGGAACGGATGCTGAGCTAGATATAGAAGTGAACTGTTTGCCAGTGTCAGATGCTTCCATAACATGCACGTCACCGTGCCTTTCTCAGCTGGTGAGCAGTAGTTTGCAAAGTCTGGGTGAGCAGAGTGGTTTTACCAGACATGAGTGAGATGCTATGGAAAAGCAGTCGTATGGTGTTTGAGGTTTGTCTTTGTAACTGGCTCCAGCAATCAAATACACCTCCTCCCAAGCTGTTGTTTCCTACTCTGTACATAAATCTTCCATCTACTTAGCTTGAATTTTGGGTTTTGCTATGAAAGACCTTCTAGATATGAGACATGATTGCCTAGAGAAGGCAGGCAGATAATCTTGGTTGTAGAGTTATATTTTTCAGTGTTAGTTTTCTGGGTTTGCCCTTTAAAGATATGACAGTTGTATATAAGTGGAAGTAATTTAGCCCTGGAGGGGTGAAATTCTTTTTTAAGCTCTTCATGTAATCTTAGTTTGTTATTGCAAAAAGATCTCTAACCAGGAGCAACTGGGTCCAATCTGATGCTGAATTAAAAATAACTAGAAATCCTGGGGCAGTCCTCTGCAGTGCCAGAGTGGTTGCCAGATGCAGTTGGCGTCAGATGTACGTCTAACCCAAGTGCATTTGCCTGTGTATCACCCACAGGTATTGCAGGCAGGAGGGCAGCTGCAGGGTGTCCTGCTGGCTGTCCTGCAAGTCGAGGCTCACCAAGGCCATCCTACTGATGCAGAGGGTTCAGTGAGGTGCCACCCCACAACACAGGCGATTGTACAAATACATAGTAGAAGACAGTTCCTGCCTAGAAGAGGTAAAAGGCTGCAACTGGCAACAGAGAAGTGCAGTGATTGCCTCTGGTTGTTCAGCAGCTCAGAAAACTCTTGGAATTGATTTGGCTCTGCAGACACTTTGAAAACAAATTTAATCCCATTCCAGTAAATTCTTCTGGTTTACTGCTAGCATGAAATGCCCTGACCACCATTTTACATGCAAGCACGAGGTCACTACAGACAGTACTGGTTTATGTGAACTCTTCAATGGCAGCAGCAGGATTTCAAAATGATACAAGAGTATTTTTGTTCTGAGGAAGAGGTGAGATCTTCAGTTATCCAGAACCAAGTCATCAGAAGCTAATGCAGGGCAGGGCTGGGAATATCAGTCCACCAGTCCTATCCCAGTATGGACTGGGTCATGTGAGCAGGCAGAATATTTGGACAGGAATTTATCTAAGGTCAGATGCTATGGGCCATGTCTTCATCATATTTACATATCTGATTTTTAGGCAACTATGCCCCTTGGACATGTACTGAGGTTAGACTAAATAGCAAGGCAACCTTAAAGATCTGGGCTAGAGTTATGGGATGAGTTACATTTAGAGAGCAACACCTAGTCTCTTACTGATCTACTCAGTTGGGAAGAGCAGTTTTTCCTGTAATGGTGAGGTTAGAGCCCATGTTGTGAGAGCTGGGAAAAAAAAAGGAAGGTAAATAGTTTTTCCGATTCCTTTGTTTAGAACAGCTTTTGGGGGAAATGTGATTCAATCTATCTTTGTTTTGTGGACAGTTCAAGAATATCTTGGTCTATATAAGATGTGGAGAAATAGCTTGTTCTTTTTCAGACAAGGAATATTCCCAGAAAGACAGCTTGAGCTACATTTACATTATTTGATCTAGTCGTCTGATATCACTGAAGAATATAACATGGGCTAAAAGGTGACTGAAGTGTACACATCCCTTTACTGATCAACAAAACCCTTGCAATAGGACACCTATGAATACTGTTACAGTCTTTATCTTCTTAACCAAGAGGACTGCCACCCCTCTATAGGAGGGAGACTATTTCTCTATATTTGGGGATGATGGGGCAAGGCCAGATGGTCAGTGCTTATGAAATAGAAAGAGGAAAGACAGTCTCTTTGGAGGGATTGTGCAAAGGTCAAAGAACACACATCGTGCGTCATTAGGGCTTTCAAATTGCTTGTATGTTTTTAAGGAAAATGGGTCTAGGGAGACTATAGCAGAAGAAAAAGGTTTAGGGAACTAGCCAGAGACAGTTATGCAAGAGCATAAGACTTCAAGCAGATTTCTACATACATTCCTGCTGAACCTCATTTCTAGTACTTGTTCCTTTATGATGATTCCTATGTTTTTAAGTATTCATCCCAGGTCTAGCTTGAACCTGAGCTAAGCAGACAGAAATGAATGGAACACTGCCCTGCTTAACTCTGTTTTTCTGCTGTCCCATCAGGTGTGAACGAGTGACTAGCTTCAGAAGCACAAATGCGTGGAAAAAGGAGCGATGATGCATTCAGTGCTTGCAGCTATGAAGCCCTGGGGCCTTCTCAGCCCCGTGTTCCTACATCAAACATCCATCAAACCACAAGACACTGCAAATTCATGTCCCTCTCCTCCTTCCCAGCTCTCTGCCCTTCATAAAATCCACCAATATTCCTACTCTAAATTCCTCAGAGACACACTATTACCAGACATAAACAGACAGATAGACAGACAGACATCAGTTAGTGAGGTACAGATCATAAGTAACTCACTAGAGTCTGCTGGGACAAGGGAGGGAACTGCTGTGGGTGTATTGTTCCAGTCCCATCATTTCCCAAAACACTGAATGAAATAATAACTTGTTTATAATACTGCATGACATCAAGGCAATGCTACATAGCTGCACTTGAGAAACAGCTTTGAACCCTGTGACCTTCCTTCAAATGAGAAAGTCTTTAGGGAGGCCGTGGGATGCAGAAAGCTGTATCCTTCTTCTGGTTCTCTAGATCCACTTGTACACTTGAACCACCTGTTTTCTTTTCCTTTATAGCTGATCACTCTGGCTTAAATCTAAAGATATCCCCTTGCCAAGGAGTGATTCGAGTGATACACCAATTCACTCCACAGTAGATTATTGACATAAAATGAACCAAGTCCGGGCACTTGATCCATTCTCCTTCAACAAGCTACAGGAGGAAAAAAATTCATTCCCCATCTGTGTCACACCATGTTCGTATTACATAACTATCCTCTCCCTTTGCCTTTACCTACTCTGCCTAAAAGTACCTGGCCTTGCTGGTTCACAGCTCTGATTTAGATACAATCCTTCTTTTCCCTAATACCACAGCTAAGTCCTTTGTGTTACACAGAAAACAACTGCACCTTCCTTTGAAGGTGCATTAGGTACACTGCCTGATTGAATTCAATGTCTCTAAGCAATAGAGAGCATCTGCTGACCAGTACACCTCTTGTATTGTCTCCTTTTGCAGTATAGTAAAAATGAAAGCAATCCAAAATTTAGAAGGGAAAAAAAAGAGTGCCAAAACAAATGAGAACTGATCCTGCTCTCCTGAGAGAAGGTCTACTTTAGAGATGTAATCTAATGCACCTCCTATCTTGTCTTTCCCCTAGGCATCTTCTTCCAAAGAGAGGAATAATCTCTTCAGCATCAGTGCGGGTGTCTTATGTCTGGGGGACTAATCACTTCCAGGACTGAGCCCTGATGACTTAAGCTGCACTGTGTACAAAACTCCATGCATGGAAGGCAAAAACATTGTTTTGTTGCCCCAAAAAGGGAAGAAGGTTTCAAGGCTTGCTAAAAACAACTTCTGATCAGCTATACACATCTAGACAGTGTTGTCTTTGGTGTCCCAGATGGTCCCAGCTGTTGGCATAAGCACTGACAATGACATTCATTTCTTTTGCACATAAGTCCTATACAAGCCCAATTTTTCAGCTGCCTGCTGATGGGAAGTGAAATTCAGAGAAAAGCTGTCCTTGAGGTCCACAGGATCCCAAAGCTTGGGGAAAAAATGGGGAGGATTAGTTGTAGGATCACTTCTGGCTACTATCTAATTTTATCTGTGTGTCACTGATACCAAACGTCATTCTTTTTATTATGAGAACCCCTCGACAAACAGGGCTAAAAATAAAAAGCAAGAGCTCAGAGCTGGCACAAACTGTGCTACATGGACTCCAATTTGTATAGCAGGAACTATAATCACTCTGAGACGTGCCCAAGCCCTCGGGCATCCCACGGGATTTCAGTCACTTGTTTACAAGGTGTTTTGATTTGCAGCTGTTTGACTACTGTGGCATTTCAAGAGGAGGCGGTTTGAAAGGATGTTGTTACTTTGGATGCCGGGATTGGGAAATAGGTATTGAAAAATCACATAAGAAACAGGCGAGTGCTGTCTTTGTTCTTCCCCCCTTACATATGCATGACGTCGGTGCAGGGGAAAGGAGCTCCAGAACAGATCCAGAGACCAATGCTCTGGAAGGAAAAATCAGGGTACAGGTAAATCTCTGTAAACAGAGCTGTGCCCTAACCACACCAGAGTGCCCCACATCTGATCTAGCGGACTAAGTTCTGGAGGTAAGAAGGGAACCATCCAAGCCCATTGCTTTTCCACCTTTCTAACAAGATTACCAGCAAATAAATTGATACTGTGCCATGGACATACCTAAGAACTAGGCTAAAGGCCATTACCAGCTCACTTCAAACAGATCAGCAGCTGAAATGGATTTAGTCACTAGCTCAAAGTGATTTAGCACTTCAGATGGCTATTTCCATAATTCCTGCTCTCCTGACCTGGACAGGTCCGCTTTCAGAACTGCATTAAGCTAAAGCCCACTTTCTTCTGGGCCCTATTGGGATAATGGATTCAGATATGCAGAAAGAATGTAAAAATCCATCTGTTATCTGGGATGAGTGATTTGCACAATAGTGCCCATGAGTGTTTGTTTAACACTGCGAACAGCAGAACACCGCTAAGTGGTAACACGCTGAGAAAGGGAGAGCAAGAAGGGAGGAGAAACTAGCCTGGCTGTTTAAAAGCTATGTCCACCAACCTGTCTGCATTTTTTTGGCTTAGTTAGCTGTTTGCCTGCTTTTTGTGGGAAACCGGGAAGGACACGTGGAGCTTTTCCCAGGCTTCGGTGTTATTCTCTTGTTTCCAGCATTGGATTTTATATGTGCTAATTACAGTAACTCACGTAGAAAATCAAGTGCCAAGAGGATATTTACCTTGCAAACATTTCATCTGCTGCCCCCCTTTCCCCTTCTGTGACTTTTTTGAGCGATGACTGACTGGAGGCGCCACGTGCACTTCAAGAAGCATCACCCTTGCCAACCTCAGACACCAGCCCTTTGCCTGCTCAGCGTGTGCCAGAAACCTGGCTGCACTTTCTTGGCAGGGAGCAGCCATCTCCTCACTTCCTGCGGGTGAAGGAGGGCTCAGCCTAGAATATAAAGCATAAAAAGGGAAGGAATCAGTTAGATTGTACTGTGAAAAATTGTTGTTTTTCTAGTGAGATAAAAACCCACCCTATGTTTGATTCTGAGTGACATTGATCAGTTTGGCACCAGAAACTTCTCTGCTGGAGTCATGAGTGACTTCTCTTTAAGCAAGTACCAGAATTATCCAGGCTGGCATTACAGTTCATCACACTCCTTGCTTTCTTTAGGCAAAGTTGAAGGAAAAATCTGCCTTTGCACTGCACATGCCATCAAAGATCTCAAAGAACATGACTTATCCTAGTCCACATGCCAAATCTGAATCGGAGCCAGGGTCAGAAATTCTCACTCTCTCCCCTTTCCTCCAGCCAGGATAACTTTTCCTAAAGGTCAGCAATGACTGTTGCCATCAGGGGCATGCAACACTGTCAACACCTTGCCGCACACACCAGTTTCAGGCTCCCTGGGTTTTACCCATAGCTATTGGAAACTGTCTACGAAAGAGGCTGCTAAAAAGAAAGTTGAAGACTGACGAAGTCTATTCTAATCCACAGTGTCTATATTTATGCAGCCCTTGTCACAGTAGAGCGGAGAAAATGTCACTGGAACAGTTTTCTTTTTGCCAACAGGCAAGAGGTTTAAAAAGAGGCAGTAACCTCTATTTGATGATATGTTTCTACAAATGTTTAACTTGCTATTTCATTTAGAAATCATCTTTAATGTTGGTTTATATTCCTGGCAGTGAAGTCAGGAGGTTGGCAATCCTATTCCTTTTCAGTCTGTGCTCTGACTGAAGCAATAACACAGATCAAAGAGAAGGAGTCTTACAGCACTCACATTTTATCATCTTGAATGTTTTCAAGTTCTCACTCTGATATTCATGGGCAGATTATGTAACTACTAGATTTATACTTCTGAAGGCCACATAGTAAAGACTGAAATGTTGTATCTTTAAGAGGAAGTATTTGGAAATAATTGAATTGAATCAAGGAACAACATATCAAGTAAACACTTGACACAAGCAGCAACGCTTTCCTGGAGATGTTGTTTTGTGCCAGTGTTTTATAGGGTCAGCCATTTGTTTTCATGCCATAGAATATAAAATTAACTGCATGTTATTATACATTCTAAGTCTTGTTTTTCATCTAAATATGTCAAGCTGACATTTTTATTGCCTTAGTAATTGCTAAATATTCAAGGTTTTGAATCCCATCAGTAACAGTTTACCTAACTGATGGAAGCAGAGTAAGTGACAGACCTTCTGTGAAATTTTTAAAGGATAATATATTACAGTTCATTATCTAAGGGGTCAGAGGAACATGAAGTCTTGCCTTGGTGCCCATCTTGAGCCTTCCTGCCCACAGCTTTTGTACACTATCTCATGAACACTGATAGGTTTAGTTGGCTAATGAAGTGGGGACTTTGACACCACAGCAGAATCCCCTTTTTTATAAAAAAGAAAGGCAGGCAGAGGTTACCAAATCATAGCATCAGCAGGGTTGGAAAAGACCTTTAAGATTATCTTTTTCATCAACCCAGGACTATCACTGTGACCACTAAATCACTAAATCATCTCCCTGCAACAGATCCAGACACCTCTTAAACACCTCCAGGGATGGTGACTCCATCATCTCCCTGGGCAACCTGTTCCAGTGCCTAAAATGTGCTGAAGGATGAGAGAGCAGATTGAGAGCAGCCCTGAGGAGAAGGACTTAGATTTGTGGGTTGATGAGAAGCTCAGTGTGACCCAGCCATGTGCAGGTTGGTTGGGGCTCTGAGCAACCTGGTCCAGTAGGACCTGCCCTGTCTAGTCCCTGCCCACGGCAGGGAGTTGGGACAAGATGATCTTTAAGTTTCCTTCTGACCCAAACTGCTTTATGATTCCATCCAGAAGGCACAGGCTGTGGGGCCATCATGGATGGGCATGTCCCCCTCTGCACTGACCCTGCTGCTGTGAGCCACTGCCAGACACATGGACAGGCTGCCAGTACGTGCCTGGATAGACCTGCATGGGGAGATCACAGAATTGTTAGGGTTGGAAGGGACCTCTGGAGATCATTTAGTCCAACCCCCCGGCCAAGGCAGGGTCACCTAGAGCCGATCACTCAGGAACGTGTTCAGCTGGGCTTTAAACGTCTTCAGAGAGGGAGACTACACAACATCCCTGGGCAGCCTATTCCAGTGTTCTGACACCCAAGAAATTCTTTCTCATGTTGAGGTGAAATTTCGTGTATTTTAGTTATGGCCACTGCACCTTGTCTTGTCACAAGACACCATCCTCTTGGCAGGCGCCTTTGAGGTATTTATATGCACTATTGAGATCCCCTCCCGGTTTTTTCTTCTCTAGATGAAACAGGCCCAGCTCCCTCAGCCATTCCTTGTAAGAGAGATGCTCCAGTCCCTTCGTTGTCCTCCACTGGATACTGTCCAACAGCTCCGTGTCCCTTCTGTAGGCAAGAGCCCAGAACTGGACACAGCACTCCACATGTGGCCTCACCAGGGCTGAGCGGAGGGGCACGACCACCTCCCTCGACCTGCTGGCCACAGGTTGCGCTGGATGCAGCCCAGGCTACCACTGGCCCGCCTGGCCGCCAGAACGACATCCCGGATCCGACAGGCCCGGCTCCCGCGCTGGCCCGGGCACGGCGGCGCCAGCAGCCCCG
>VZTN01032248.1:367089-407764 GCA_013400515.1 Erpornis zantholeuca
CGCGCCCCGGCGGCGGCGCGACCCTCCCGGCCCTTCCTCCTCCTTCGGCCGCGGGGCTTCCCAGCGGAGGAAGCTCAGGGTGACCTAAACAAGACTTGCACAGACACAATATAGATCAGCTTTTGCTTTTTTTTTTGCTTTTTTTTTTTTATTTTATTTTAGAGGGGTTTTGCATTTGTGCTGCAGATTTATGATTACTTTAAATTCAGCGAGCTGACAGAAAAATAATTCAGCCTGTTTCATGCTATGCTGTGGGCTAGATCAGCGAGGCCAAAACCAGCCTCTTGGGAAAGGTCAGGCTCGGCTGAGAAGGGCTCCCTGCTCTGCACCTGTGGCCGTGCAAACCCTTGTGTTGGCACCACAGCAGGAGCCGAAGAAGGAGTGGGTGGAAACAAATCGGGGAGACTGGGGCTGCAGTTTCCACCAGCAGTGTTGCTCACACCTGTGTTAACTTCATATTCACCCAGAGAGTTCATACGCAGCACTGAGGCTGAAAACTCACTGAAAACGTCTGGAGCAGCAAGTGCACCCTGTCATGCTGGGCACTGCATTTGAACAGAAATTTATAAAGGTGATAAGATGGCAGAAAGAGCAGGGAACTGACAGCACATGGAAGAATGAGTGGTGCTTTATCGTGACAGTAAATCTCTTCGCACTATCTGGGGCTTTAGCAAAGTCAGGCAGTGGAAAACACTTAATCTTTATATATTGCATAAAAGGAAACAAGATAATATGGTAACTGTTTCTTCTGTTTTTCTCTCCTTCATGCTGCAAAAACCCCAGTGGCCAAGAGCAAATCTAAGTAAGTGGTGTTTTCCTCACCAGTTTTTGATTACTGGTATGTTGTATCTTTGCAAAATGTTAAGCTTCTCTAGATTTTTTTAATATAACTGAGAGAATTGCAGTCTTTGAGTCCAGCTGCCTCCTCTCAGCCATTCTGTATGTGTGTCTTCTCACAGGTAAGTATAGAATGGTGGGAGACTCCCCCATGGATTCTGAACTTGCAGCAAAGGCAGGTTTTGTCTTGTGGGCTGTCGCACGGAGCTCAGCTGTAATCTCCAAAGCACCCTGCATAGGGGAAAGCACATCTCTGTGCTCTGGGATTAGAGGCTGTAAATTATCCACATATTCTTCCTGTTGTCCACCTGTCATACCTTTTTAGCTGAGGAGAGTAAACTGAGGTACAGCATGGATCTTTGTTGTCTGTGGCATGGACTTTGGGCAGGTGCTGTGAAGCTTTCCCATAGCCAGAGTGCAGAACACTTCCTCCATTTAGCACATTCCTGTGTTTATATGTGAGGAGCAGATGGGGTGCAATCAGTGCTCCAGGCATCTTAGTTTGCTATGTAGTCCAGCTCAGCAGATATGTTAGTGGGCTCTGGAAGAAGATTATTTACACTCCTCTGACCTGTAAAGAAAGCTGATGGTGTGTTAAGGGTTGAAAAGGAAGGAATATGTACTTCGAGCACACCAGTAGAGTGTGGGCACAGGGAGACAAGATCATGTGGAGAAACTGACTTGGATCCAAAATGCTCTTTGTAAGAAATAAGCTAGACAAATCCAAGAGGCTAAACTGGTACATTTATGTGAACACATTCCTATCTTCCCATTCCCAGAAGTTGCATTCTGTGTGAGTGTATTATATTTGGTACCCCACAGGCCCGGGATCTATGGCCTTTGGTACATTTTCTGTGTTTTGGTTTTTTTAAGAATCTGCCCCCAGTAGAGCCAGTACCAACCACTTGCCACATCTAAACAGATTCTTCTGTTATAGAATTTCTGCATAATTGTCAAGCTTTTAAATTAAGAAAGCACTTCCCAAGTATGTGCCTGACAGAGAGCAGTCTGACATCTCATTGTTCTTCTGTTATCTGTTCATAAAAACAAACACAGCAAAGCAGGAGGTTTCCACAAGGTGAAAAAGTAGCTTTTTTAAAATGGTGTTACTAATGTTAATGTAGGGATTTCTACCTCACACTCCCTTTTATTTTATTCTGTTTTATTTTATTTTTATCCCAGTGTTTCTTTCACAGTCCCATATGCATGTCAGGAATATGTTCTTACATTATTTATCCTTCTCCACTCACCTTGGGTTTCTTCCTGTGCTCCGGCAGCTTTCCAGTGTTGTTTTCTGCCTTTCTGCCTTTCTACTCCTTGCTACATTTCTTCATAGGGGAGTGATTTTTTTGAACAAGGTATATTGTTCATTATGGGCTTGGTCTCAAATGTGTGGTGCACAAGAATTTCAAGGTCTGGTCACACTGATGCCACTGATTCCCCCTGAAGGGGGAAATTGCACAGAGGCTTTGAGGAAGTGAGTGAGGTATAGGGAAAGGAGTCTTTGTGGTTACTGGTGCTTCACAGCACTCCTGCAGTAGTGTACAGGAGAGGACAACAATCAGGAATAATCCCAAGAATATGCTTTGTCAGTTGTCTGCAGGAATCCAGTGTCTTTCTCTTTATTTTGAACTCCATAGTAAATTAGATTGCAAAACTGAAAAGGAAGAGCTTAAGGAAGTACACTGGTCAGAGCTGCACATGTGAGGAAGAATGGGTTAATTTTGACAGGCCATTTCATGTTAGAAACAGGAAAATACAGGAAAATGGAAAGTGAACTGAATGCCCACATACAGAGATGTATCCATCTTTTCACTGAAATGGAAGAGAAAGATGTAATTTACAGATTGGTTAAAGAGTTTTACAGTTTTTTTGAAACTTCAGAAGATGCCCTCTGTCTGGGAAGGTGCTTGGGTCTTGGCATACTTCCAGACTGGGGGCTTGGAGCAGCTTCCTCTCTTTCCTGCTCCCAGGACACTGCAGTTACTGCCAGCCTGCCTTGCAAACCAAGAGCCCTTCAGTGGGGAAGGGGATTCCCGTGGCTGGCTTAACATCAAGCTCTGTATCTCTAGTAGGATGGATGGTGCCAAGGGGTTCTGCTTCTCCTTTTGCATGCCTCTTGTGCCAGCCTATCTGCTTAGCTTCCTCTCTTCATGAGGAAGTGATAGTCTGTGATACAGTGTTATCTACAGCCTGAACATCTTTAACGACCATCATCCTTCCTCTCTTGCCATTAGCTTTTAAGCCATAGTGACTCGATCGTATGCTGGTTTTCCTCATTCCATTTTTTCTTTCTTGTTTTTATTCCTCCCACCTCTCTCTTTTTTGGAGGAGCTACTTCTCTCTAGGCCTGTATCCTGTTGAGGAATTATTTACCTAAACTTGATGATGGAGCTTATGGTTTAGTGTTTGTGTTAAAAATTAAGCATACATAGTTTTGATAGTCCCATCACTGAATTTGAAATGAAGTGTGTTATGTGATTGTGCCAAACTGTGAATGCTGAAAGCTTGTCCATTGGCCAGTGCCCTGACAGATGTGGGCCCTCGCTGAGTGCCTGTGCACTGACACACAGACATCCCTTGTGACTCTAGGTACATTCTGGTGAGGATGAAAAGCGCTGCAGAGACAGGCTACTGTTTCAACATCAGGAGACTCCGACTGCAGGAAAAACTGGTCTTACTGAGATACGATCCCATCGGTAAGAGCTTGGGGAAGAAGTCAGCGTGTTTTGTATAAGTTTCTCTGACTCTGTGGGGGATAAGATTTGAATGAAACAGGATTTTTCCCATCTAAGCAGACTATGTCATAACATGTTTCATACTCAAATGACTGTACGGTTGCTTTTCTTCATGACATTCCAGTGGGAAGTAAATGTTGCCCTCATTTTACAGATTGTGGCAGTGAAACAAAGTAATAACTTGCCTGACACATCAGAGACTTTGATGACAGCCATGCCACATGTCACTGGCGAAGTCAAGTGACACAGGAGTTCTTTCATTCTGTTTCTTTGTGTGGTTTGCTAGACTGTGCTACCTCCAACAAGCAGGCACAAAGTATGCATCAACAGAAGTGTTCTGTTAAGCTGCCATGGGAGCTCTAGACCAGAAATTTTAACCATCTCTTACAAAATGGACTTTTTCTTCTAAAGAAATAGGCATAAATTCGTCCTCTTACAGAAATGATACCACTCTTTAGATGACAGTGGATTCTTTTATGTTCCCCTGGTCCTTGCAGGTATTCTCAGTTTAAGAATCTGATTTGTTGGACAGGTTTATAGCATTTGCCAAACCACCTTTTGCTCACCCAGCTTTTTGAAAGGTGACTAAGGGTTCAAGTTACTGTAGTTAACATTAAAAAGCTGAATTTAATGTTAAAGAACTTAATTTGGGTAAACTTGGGATTTAAACCAAACCATGTTAGAAATAACATGGTGGAGGTAATGCAAAAAAGGTTTATTTAAAGTTACAGAATATAAGAAATTTATTAAGCAGCTCTAAGTAGATAATGCATGGCCAGTAGTTATGTGATTCAAGCTTATTTTTTCTTAAAATTTTATATTCCTGTTAGAGGACTACCTTTTCATTCTCAGAGCTAACAGTACAGGAGCTTTGAGAGGTGAGAGAAACCACCAGAGAAGCAATTCGCTGTCATCAAAGGTGACAGAGGCCATGGCTTTCCTTTTGAATTCCACAAAGAAGGGAGATCTCTGGGATTATCTTCCTGAGTAAGAAAAAGAAATTACTGCATTGAAACATTGTGCAGAGTGATCCTCCAGAAGCTTTGCAACTTGTAGGGAAGTGAAGAAAGAGAAGAACTCAGACAGAACGTGTAGTAGGTTGCTGAAGAAAGCTCTGATCTTTGTAGCCTGTAGTAGAACACAAGTGAGAAATTGATGTGAGAAAGTGTTCCATGTGTGAAGGGAAGTAAATTTGAGTCTAGATAACAACTCACATCAGGAATATGTTAGGAAGCATTTGCACTTGGCATGTGTTTTCACCTTATGTTTTGTACTTCTCAGAAACCTGGGGTGTCCTCAGAATGAAGCTTTTTAGTGAAGTAGTGGCAGGATTGCCCAAGTTTCACTACCTCCCAACTGCAGCAACAGAATCTGTAGAATCTCCAGTATTTCTTAAAACGAAACTTTTATGTGGAAGAAGAGATTTTGTTGTTTTATGGATTGCTCTTGCATAGCTTTCCATTTTTGAATGGAGTTCATATAATGAAATTCAACCAAACAGTGTTGATTTTTAAATGGCATTGTAAAGCTTTGCTTTGATTTATTTTGTAATTTTTGGTTTTTATTAACATACTGACTGTGCTTAACCTGTAGTGACTTTGCAAACACCTGCATCAGGCATTGTGGTCAGGGCCAGTTTGTGCCTCGTTGAGAGATCCACAGGACAGCTGGTTAACTTCTCAGTCAGCCTGTGAGGCCAACTAGATCCAGCTCATCATCTGTAGTTGTTTGGGCTCTGGAGCTGAAGAGTAGTAGAAAGCAGAAAGAACCTATTTTTGTCCCTACATTGAGCAGCTGTGACTCAGAATAGTCACACAGAGCAGCTGTTGAGTGTTTTCAGTCACTTGCATCCTGATACTTATTCTCACGGAGGTAAAGTGGACATCTTAGGAACTAAAATTTACATGTGGTAAAGTGAAAGCACCACTAAACTCCTTCAAGAGTTGGTTAACAACAGTGCTGTGCCAGTCAGTTGCTCCGCACTCATTTAAGCAGTGAAGGCAGCCAGGAGAAAAGGAACGTGGGCTGGTTGAATTAAATTTTAACACTTCAGGATTCTTAACGGATTCTTTTTTCTCTTTTTTTTCCCCGTAGCAAAACAACGTGTCCTCTTCACAGAGAAGAGAAAAATCCGCTCTGTGTGAACAATGACTGGACTTGATTTATACATGAGGAGAGGGTGGTCTGGGGGGAGGACAGGGTGAACACGGATTCAGAAATCTAGCAACATGGGCTGAAAAGAGAGGAAATGAACTGGAATCACCGTCTCCTGTGATTTGAAGGCCATTGTGAATAAAACAATGTAGAGAGAGAAAATTCTTAATGTCTGGACATAGATCATCACAGTAACATTTATTTATCTTTTGAGTTATTTTTACAGTGCTCAATTAAAAAAAAATTAAATAGCAAATCCCATTGTCTGTGTTTTCTATTGTGAAAGAGGCTGTAATCTTCAAAGGAACTATTGTTTTATAAAGCAATAAAAATTAACATTTTCCACAGCAGGAATTCAATGGCAGGATTGCAAGTTTTTCTAACCTACCAGCCACAGATACGACAGTAGTGACCACGAGCTGGTGTCATTACTTGGAGGCGTAACGTTGCACCAGCTCCTTCCGAGGAAAGAAGCAATGGGAACCTAGATGAGTTTTTGGATAAGCTATTACCATCGTTAAAAGGGCTGTATTATTTTCAGCCCGGTTACTAGGGTGGATTTTTCACTCCTGGGTTTTTGCCAAACATAAAGAAAACGGACAGACAATGTTGTTCTCTGATGTTTTTGTAAGCTTTCTTTTTTCTGTAATTATCTTGCCTGTGTTTAGAGCAATATGGCTAGAAACATTTTTCAAAGTCTACCTCAGTAGCAGTCTTGTCCTATTTGCAGTCAGAGGGACTCTCCCGAGTGTAGGGAAGCAGGGAGTGCAGTGCCACACATGAGGCATGTGGGCACAGGTGGGCCCAGGCTCGATATACGGGGCTTTGTTGTGAGCCAAACACTGGCCCTGGTGTTGCAGTCTCAAAGCTGATGCTCTGCTTCATGTGCTGCCATTTCACATCAGAAGTTTTAATAAAAAATAAAAAAAGTAAAAATGCTGCCAGGATCCCAGTACCCTCCAGGTGTTTTGCTGTAAATTTCATGTAGCTCAGTAGAGTGCACTCTGTGGGACAGCCACAAGCCCAGGGCTGTGTGGGGCCAGAGAGACTGCTGTGCTCTGTTTGAAAGACCCACCACCCCCACCCCATCTTACTGCTGTAGAACAGGAACACACAGGATTCCTGAAAGAAGAAGCAAAGAGACTCTCCTGGCCTTTCCAGTTAGCAGAGGAGAACCTCAGTGCAGTCAGGAGAATAATGCTGTCAGGTATGAGATAAAATCAGTATAGTGAGCTAGACAATCAATTAGAAAAGGTCCTGAGGCAAGTCCTTCCTGTAAGGATATGAAGATTGTGTCCCCGGTGCCTGGACGCTCACTGATGCAACGCAGTTAGACTTCCTGATCATTTCCTCCATGGATAACTTGGGATAGTAAGCCAGGTAAAAGGCCAGTGCTCCCACAAAACTGTCTCCAGCTCCCTAGAATAAAATAACAAACAAGCTTAAGTGTATTTGCACAGGGAAGCAATTCAGATGCCTTTACCGGAAAGACACAAGTTGTAGCACTGATTGCAGGGGTCAGGAAATTGTTCAGAGATTGACTTCAATCCACTTTTTTATGCCTAGGAAGTTCTGCAAAGTTAAACTAATGCCACAATACTATCCTTGTGCCCAGCTGCTGAGTCAAGGTGCACACTACAATATGGCTTAAAACTTAAAGAAAAGCAAGCGTGCCACAATTCAACAAGGTGCTGTTATAAACACTGCTTTTGAAACTTCCTGTTGTTTGAGTGTCCAATTTTGATTTCTCAACCTGGATGTTTCATTAAAGCTATTTTTCTCTTTTTTAACTTCTGTTTTTCATAAAGGTCAGTGGTAGAAGGGGCAGAGAAAAGGGGAAAAAATAAGCCCTGTGGCTTGTGGTGTCTGTAAATTCTTAGTTACAGTGATAAGTTTTGATGCTTCCAGACTTAGCTGTTGTTTATTAAAAAGGTCTAAGTGTCATTGAAAACCATCATTGTGTCTATCACATAAGCCACTCCTGTTCCTGGGGCAAGCTTTGTCACCTGTGCCGAGTTTGACCATGAAGGATGAAGACAGTGACATTCACCTGGAGCTCTGGCAGCCATGGCCCTCTTGAACTACCCATCATTCCCAGGCCATGCCCTGCCTGCTCCAGGGGAGCCCTTGGGAGGCAGGGAGTACATCTATCCCACATGGGCACCATCCACAGCCCAGCTTGCTCTGACCCTCTTGCCCAGATACCACTGGCTGTGCTCTGGTCAGCAGGGCATGACAGCTGTTTGCCTCCCAGCTGCTTTTTAATAGTAACTGTTGTTCAGTGATGTTCAGTGCTATGAAGTGTCCCCAACAACTGGCAAAATTTAACTTCATTCATGGTTGTTTTAAACTTGATTTGCTCATTTCAGTCCAGAGTGTTCTTTGCCCCTCTTCCCTTTAAACTGGCTTGATTTCTAAGGCCAGACTGATAACAGTTCTTGATGGTACCATAAAACTGGTCCTAATGTCCCTTTTTTAATCATACTTTTATACCAGCGAAGGCATTAAACTAGACACACAAGTATTATCTTATTTCATTCCACATCCAGCACATGGACTATCTCCCATGAGGGATTTTGCCTCTTTAGTTGTCATAAATAGGCCCCAAGAGTCATGGGACAAGAGCAAAGGGCCTGGAAAAACTTCCTTAAAACAGCTCAGCAAAACTTCTAATGGAAGTTAAGACTAGGAAGTAATTTTCCAATTTTAAGTACTAGCATTTCTCAGTCTTAAACTCTGACTTGCCCTGAAATCAGCTGCATGTAATATCATTCCAGCAAAACAAAGCCACTTCCACAGAAATTTGTTTCCAATGTCGCAAGCAGCTGACAAAGCAGAGCAGCGTGAACGCTGCAAGGGACCCTAATGGGGGTGAGCACAGGATAGGGGCCCTACCCCAGGTCTGGCCTCTCCTTGCCCAGCCCTGCCACAGTGGCTGTTTGCATTGGTGTTTCCAGCCAGAAAACTCCCTGCTTAACTCTTGCTTGGCCTGGAGTTTGAATGCTCTCTTCCATCAGGATACAATAGAGAGTATGGCCTGGCAAATGACAAGTTAATAAGCAAAGCAGTGCCCCTGTGTGCAGCTGTAGCAGCACCTGTTTCAACAGTTCTGTATTCCTGAACACACCAGGGGCAGGTGAAGGTTTTTATCAATTTCTGTTGGGCCTTTGTCTCCCTTCTGGTTTCCGGAGTGTTCCCACAATGGCAGGTGGAGCAGGAGCAGGTGACTGCTAGTTAAGCATTGCCAGTGTCTTTTGTCTGATGCATAATACAAAAATCTCCATCCCATCTCAGAGTTAGTAATCTAATCAGTGCATGATTAATTATTAAAGCTATTTTGGTGCTGTTGTTATAGACAGGAGTAGGATTTCAGCATGCAGATCTGTTCTGCTGTAGCTCTAGCAGGAAGAACATTTTTTACAGTCATCACTGGGAAATGGAAGTAGCCAAATATTTTCATGAGTAATACTCAGAATATCTGGTGTCAAATAGCATAAACTATTACCTAGCAGCAGCATGGAGCAGAATACTGTCTTTCTGACTTTTTTTAATAATTGCTGCACTATTGGCTATTGAAACAAAAAAGACTAACCACATGTCACCCAGGTCTTAGCCTGTATGCCAGTGGGATGGAGTGTACGTTCTCTCTGCAATGTTACTGTGGCTCCCTGCTCGTGGGTGATGCTCTGAGGTTGTGAGATGGCTGGAGATCTCCCTTTTAGCACAGCTCAACAATGATAAATGGCTCTGAAAGCAGAAAAAGGAGAGAACAGCAGACTCCCACCCAGAACGGAAAAAGGCCCCTAGCATTTTTTTGCAAGAGAAAATATTATAGGGTGAATGGAGAATATAGAGAAGGCTTTGATGCCAGTAAACTTTTGCTGAAATCCTCACTTCCCATCCACAGACTGAAGCAGTCAGTATCTACAAAGCCCAGCTATTACAGACCCAAAGGTTATCATAAATTCAGTTGTTGGTAAGTGAATGTTTTGCAAGGGGGGTGTTTTCAATACAGGAGCTGCTGCACTGAGAACAGCATCATGCATCAGATTGATTATGAGTATACCCTGCTCAGCCTTGCTTCTGGTCTGTGCAGCCATGACTGGTCAAACACGACTAAAGGAGCAATAGCAGATCTGACTCAGCTGCAAGGTTAACTGCAGTAAGGACTATTTTTGGCTTACAGAAACAGACCTTCCTTCTTTGGTATTGTGGATTAAACTACACTGGGTTTGGTAGATTCAGAAAAGGTTGGCACAGAGCACTAGAAGGAACAGGCTCAGAGTAAAATCAAGATTACACAAACACTGGAATAGCAAATAGAAGATTTACATTTAGCTGTTTCAAAACCTGCTCTAAGAAAAATAATTCTAACCTACTTTACAAAAAAGAATTTGGAAATGACCACTAAGGTGCACTGAGAGTGCTCATTGACAAAATATAAATACAGAGTGTGTAATATTTTACATTCTTCAGCATTTCTTTTCTGGGAATTCTACTACACTACAGACTTTGAGGTAATCCTCATATCCTTAATTGCCTGGAGACAATTCCATAATTATGAAAGTCAAACATATTTAACCTTTCTGTAAAGCACGAGATAATAGTTTGTTTGAAAATTGGATGAAAATAATGAATTGGATTAAAAATTGTCTGATATGGTGTGGCTCATTCTTAAATACAAATGTCATGGGTTTGACTAACTTTTATGGTTTTGAAACAGTTTTGAAAACCTATTTATATTCTGTGCCACGAGTCTGTAAGGTCCTTGTTTTCCTGTGTGTCTGGAAAAGGGCATTTTTGTTTCTTACAATCCAGCACTGATTGAGATTCTGTGCCTCTAGAGAAGAGAAAACCCATGAAAACTCTTCTATTTATACCTTAGCTTTTGTTAGTCCTGATTTGTCAGAAGCTGGTTCACAACTTTAGTATAACTATTTTTATACAATGCTGTCCTGGGAAGCTTTTTAAGGAAAGTGCTTTGTAAGTGGAAACTATATTGTTCAGCAGCCTTTCCAGCATGTAAAGCCTTTTTCAATCCATCATGCATAGACTATTAGGATGCATTTCACTTATGTAATAACTTGCTCACCAAAAAAAATTGGAGGCTCTTCAAGAGGCCAAAAGCTAAAGTTTACAGAATGGCAGCAGCTGCACCACCTTGTTCCAGAGCAATCTTTTGCTCAGCCTTCTCCCTTTCAGCCTGTCCTCCTGGGCAAGAACAACAGCAACCATGGAAGAACCGAGAGGGCTCCAGCTCCTGAAACCTGACCTTGTTACTGAACCTCAGAAAACTTTTCTCAGGTTATTTTTAAGAAGTCACAGTCCTTGTTCAGTCTGGCTATTAACGTGGATTCATTCTATTAAATACATCGTAAGAGCATGTTACCAAGGCCAAAAGAAACACCTGAAAAGGATGCTGTATAGCAGTACAAGAGAAATGTTTTGCCTGTAATGATTAATTCTTCATTTAGTGAATAAATCAAAACATCAATCCAAAAGCTGTCAAAAACGGCCTCATGATGTAGAACCAACAACACTGCTTACAATGATGCTTATAATCTCCAAGGAGCATTTGCAGAAGTGCACAAATGAACGAAGCCTGAGGATTACACTGATTTAGTGCAGTCTAGATCCATGGCAATGCAGAGATGCCCAACTCTGTCGAAGGAATTGGGCCTTGTAGAATTCCTGTTGTATTTATAGCACTCCACAACTGTGTGATACTGGATTATGCTAAGGATGTTATCGCTCTGTCACATCTGCTCAACATTCCTTGCTGTACCTCTGCCTACTCTGTACCCGAACTGCAAATTAGCCCTATGTAACACAAAAATAGCTGTCAGCAAAGGCACTCGCTATCCATTGCTCACAAGTGGGAACAGCCTATGTCTCCCTACAAGAATCCCTGGGCTGTGCTTTGATGAAAGGTTACTAGTGGAACTGGAGAAACATTTACAGCCTTTGGATATATTCAGATAGTCTTGTGCCATTAGGGTCTATGTCTCAGCTAAGGGATAATTTCAGCTGAAATGCTCAGGGAGTAAAATATCCTTTGGTGACAATGTGTGGTGGGGTGATCCTGGATGGACACCAGGTGCTCATCAAAGCCAATCTGTCACTCCCCTGTTCAGCTGAACAAGGGAGAAAAAATAGAACAAGAGGCTTGTGGTTTGGTATAAGGGCAGGAAGCAATCACCATCACAGGCAAAACAGACCTGACCAGGGTATATTAACTTATTACCAATCAGATCTGAGTAGGATAATGAGAAGTAAAAGCAAACCTTAAAACACCTTCCCCCCACCCTCTATTCTGCCCAAGCTTAATTTCACTTCCAATTTCTCTACCTCCTCCCCACACAGCAGCACAGGGTGACAGGGAATGGGGATTGTGGTCAGTTCACCACACGTCTCTGCTCCTCCTTCCTCCTCAGGGGGAAGACTCCTCACACTCTTCCCTTGCTCCTGCATGGAGTCCCTACCACAGGAGACAGTCCTCCATGAAATGCTCCAACATGAGTCCTTCCCACAGGCTACAATTCTTCACTAACTGCTCCAGTGTGGGTCCCTCAGGGGGTCACAAGTTCTGTCAGCAAACCTGCTCGTGTGGGCTCCTCTTCCACAGATCCTGCCAAAACCCTGCTCCAGCATGGGCTTCCCATGAGTCACAGCCTCCTTTGGACATTCACCTGCCCTGGCGTGGGTCTCCTCCATGGCCTGCAAGTGGATCTCTGCATCCTCATGGTCCTCCATGGGCTGCAGGCACACAGCTACCTCACCATGGGCTGCACCATGGGCTGCAGGGAAATCTCAGCTCCAGCACCTGGAGCACCTCCTCCCCCTCCTTCTCCACTGCTCTTGGTATCTGCAGTTGCTTCTGTCACATACTCTCACCTGCTCTCCAGCTGTTGTTGCACATCAGTATTTTTACCCCTTCTGATCTACATTATCCCAGAGGTGCTACCACCATCACTGAAGGGCTCAGCCTTGGCCAGTGGTGGATCCCTCTTGCAGCACTGGCTCTATCAGACATGGGGGAAGCTTCCAGCAGCTTCTCACAGAAGCCATTCCTGTAATCCCCCACTACCAAAACCTTGCCATGAAAACCCCACTCACAGTGGTTGAATCAGTTATACAGCTTCTGGTTTTTTATGATTTCCTTCTTCCTGAAAGAACCCATGTTTATCCTCTATGTGATGGAGAATGATTTATTTCTGGAAATGTTCCTGACTGTTTTCTTTTTTTTTTTTTTTTTTTTACTTCTGCATTTATTTGCCTGTGGAATACTTTTTAAAATTATTTTCAGGGAGTTTAATATTTTCCTCCCCACATTTTTCCTCGTG
Source organism: Erpornis zantholeuca (assembly GCA_013400515.1). Lineage (NCBI taxonomy): Eukaryota > Metazoa > Chordata > Aves > Passeriformes > Timaliidae > Erpornis > Erpornis zantholeuca. The sequence goes on from VZTN01032248.1 coordinate 380,162, forward strand.
TGTCACTGGAAAGATATTTTGGCAGTTTAAATTAAGATAATCTTTAAATTAAACTAACTCCACTATCTTGAAATTCTCTTGAAATTAAATTATTTTGACTATCTTCAAACTATTTCCTAAGATCAAGGCCTAACAAGGGTGACTACTCCCACAGTGTCTGGCGTTGCTGATCCTGTGTGGAAGCATTGCTGTCTTTGCAGAGCACCCTGAAGATACTGGTGTGGGTCTGCACGGCTGTGCTTAAAGGAGAAGACCTTTTGTTACGAACCTCTAAAACATAATATGTTTGAAAATTATGAAGGGATTTTCCACCAACACAGTTATTCCTGTATCTTTGCATGGAATTTTGAGCTAGAACAAAATGATACAAAGTCCTTAACTAGGAACTACTAAGTTTTGCCATAAGAACCAAATGAACTTGAATCAAATAGAAGAACTTGCCTTGCTAGGTCTAAGTTAGGCTTTTGGTACTGACTAGACAGCACTGCTAAGCTATTTGGGTTGAAAGTAAAGGAGAAGAACTATGAAAAGCACCTTGTACCCCAGAGCTTTAGGGTCTGGATCCCCAAGTCTATTACTGTGCTCAATCTGTCCTCTGGTAACTGAATGTTTCTGCAGCCTTGTCACAAAGACAAAGTAGATGTTACCCTATGCCAAAGAAAAATATAGAGAGAATCATGGTAGTGGTGCTTGTCTGTTCCTTCTTCTTCCTCTCTTGCCTTCCCCACCCCAACCCTGATGTTGTCTGATGCAGTCTGCACACTCCAGGCCAAGTCAGGGGGACGGGCTAGGAAGCTGCCTCACCACAGCTCTTTCCTCCCAGCCACATGCAGAATGGCTGGGCTCAGCCAGTGTTTAACAACGGCAGGAGATGCAAGCTAACACATTTTAATTTGCATTCCCTGTAGGTTGACAGTGCACTCTTAATTCCAGTGATTCAGACTGCAGTTTCATAATAGGCTTAAGCCAATCCATGGTTATGCTACTGCTGAAAGGCTCAGTCCCCACTCATGTTTTTATCCTTGTCTCGTGTTCCCACGCCCTCCCCTACATCAGATTTAGCACTTGTGTGGCCAAGCAGTGAGGCAGATCAGTTCTCTGATCCATCGGACGACTGGGCAGCCAACACTGACCAAGAAACAATAGTTTCCGCCCAGATCAGCAAGTTGCTGTATTACCACATGATAGCTAGTCCACAGCAAAGGAGAAAGAGGTTAGAAACACTCCTTTCAGCATGATCTTACATCGGCTTGCCAACTGTGGAACCTCGCCCTCAGTCAACACCAGGCAATTCATTAACTCAGTTGTGTATCCAAGTCTTAATACTCTGGCTCCTTGCTCACACAGGGAAAGCTGCCTGTTCCCCTCTTCCCCCTGTACCCTGTGGGCTCTGTCCAGAGGACTGAGGGAATGATCACGCTTCCTTTCTGTATCTTTACCAGACTCTCTTCTGGGAAGCTGTGGGAAGGAGCAATCCCTGACTTTCTTGCATTTATGTTGCGATGTACTTGCACAGCCACAACTGGGGAAAGTTTCTTGCTCACTTACTCAAGTTGAACAAGGCCATTGTATCATCTGGTCCTTCACATGTCTTGGGAACTTAGAGGTAACTAAACTCTACCCAGTGTAGACTATCAGTTGGGAAACATCAAAACCGAAGCATACCACACAGTGCTTCGCATCAGCCATCAGGAATTTTTACCCACTTCCTGACAGATTTCCTGATGGGTCATTAACAGTGATTAATCAGCCTGACCGTTAACCCCCTGCATTCCTGAGAGATTAATCTCAATAGAAGGCCTCCTGCATGCAATTTCTTTCCTTTCTGAAACTTCCTACTACATTAAGATATGCACTGTTTCTAAAAAGATCAGTGACAAGCATTACAGATGCATGAATTCCCCTGAAATGTTTGGTTTGCAGTGAATGTTGGAAATAAAACATACGACATTCACAACTCTGCAATTTTTAATTTGTATGTCATCTAAAAAGCACAGATGAAAGTATCTGCTTTACATTTCAAAGCCCATATACAGCATCTACTTTGAAGGCAGGTAATAGTACTCTCAATTCACATGATGGGAAGTTAACCCAACTGAAGATCAAGGATGTTAGGAACACCCACTTTGAGACTTCTGTGAGCTGAATCCAAAGCTCCAGATCTTTCATGGTCTAACAGAACTCACATGAGCTACCCATCCTTTGAAAGTGAGGCACAGCTTGGGAAACCTAAAACTGAGATATGCAAAGTAAGTAAGCAGACCTCCACAGCTCTGCTGGACTGTCCATCAGGATCAGAACAGAGGAGCTCCCACCTCACTGTTTACAAGAAAAATACTGCAAGGGGTCTGTGAGGTGAAGGCTTTCTCTTAGTGCACACTGAAGAGGTCTGGGAAAGATCACTCGAGAGCCCCATTCTCCTGGATGATAATATTCCAGTTTGCCACTTAGCACTGGGGAACAAAGTTATTCTATGTAGTAGACTGTTAGTCTAACCCCAGAAAGCCAACAAAGTATTCACCCACAGGGAGCACTCAGTTTTCTGAATCATCGAAACAATTCAGTGTGATGATGCTCATATAAACTCCTTTCAGCTCCAGATAGCATTAATGAGAGGTGATGAATTTCTTTCTTACACAATGGAGTAAGAGCACTGAACTAGGAGTTCCATATACCATTCTAAAAACAATGGATCCCTGTTGCTGAACCTGTGAGATTCCTGTCAACAAACAATTTACCACTTCTCTGTTTCCTACGCTACGAGGGCAATAGTTATTTCAGCATGGAATTTTTCCATTTGGGATACACTTCTGTATCAAATTTCCTGTTTGAGTTTGCTTTTGCCTCTATTACCTGCTTCTTCCCTGGTTCCACACTTGAGCTTTGATCTGTGACCTTTCATTTGATCTGGATGTTCATACCTTACACAGAAACTCAGAAACAGCAGAAGAAACCCTCCACACTCTTTTTTTTTGCCTGCAGTGCAAGTAAAACCATATGACATACAAAATGCAGTACTGGAAAATTCTCAGTACACTTCATCTGAACACAAAACTCTCCAGTGGCACCCTTGCAAAGTACAGTATATATAAACCAGAATGTGTCAACAACAGGGAAGCACGCAGACACCACTGCTAATAGACAGAAGATGGACTTTCAGTTAACATGCTATAGGAGCTGTAGCTACCTTTCCCAAAATTTGAACTTGCACAGAATCAAGAGTCATGGCTGAAGCCTGGTGCTAAATATAGCAGCTCCTCAGAAGGTTGATTTGTACTTCTCAAACTGGTTTATCAAGCCTCAACAACATGCAGCTACTCTCCTACTCTAATCAAAAGCTTCACTTATCTCATTTCCTTAAGCAGTACTTCACTCCTTTCATTATTCATGTCACACTTTTGCCAAATTGTGCTTTCGTCCCAACAAAGCTCATGCTTATGTGTTAATTCACAAATACCATTTAATGATGAAATGAAACTACAGCCAAAGCTCTGCCCAAAATACCTCAAGGTATTTTGATAGGACACTGGAAATTCTGGCAGTGGGTTTCCCTCCCAAACCAGGAGACAACTGGCCAAATTGTCACTAACTGTGTCACCCAGTTGAGGGTGACATGGCTTCAGGACCCCATAATCTAAGAGTTAAATAAGAAGAAGGAAATCTCTGTTCTGGGCAATTTCACTAGCCACATGTGGTTTTTTTCTCTCAGACTGAAAATGCCAAAGGACTCTTAGTGATCCCATCTAATCTGAGGAGAAGCACTCAGAATGACACAACTGCCATCTCGCCTGGAATTGATCAAAAAAACATTCCTTTTTTTGCACGAAAGCTCCATATGCTCGAGCGCCTCTTTCAAAACCACAGCATCTAGCCTTTGTTGGCTGGCCACTGCTTCTGCCTACCCATGAACTACACATCCTGGAAGGGAAAAAAAACCCACCAAACTTCAGGAGGTTTTTTGTCTGAGCTCTCCCCAGCTTTGTCCCCTTGCCAGCTCCCTGCATTCTTTTTCTAACTGAGTTTGTGTAATCGTTTCGATGACTACTCAAGCTGTATCTCCTCTCTTGAATTTCAGTTAGATGTGACTTACAAGCCAGAACTGCTGCTCTGCTCAACAGTGCTGTTCTCTGCTACCCACTTATTCTCTTGTCCTTAACCTGTGGGGGAGGAATGCAGAAAACAGGGCTCCCTCTGACACCTCATTCATGGTCTTCAGCAGTAAATGACCACCAAGGCACTGCTTCTGACAGAAAGACATTCTCTGTGAGACTCCCTGTAAAATGGATCAACACACTGCCTGCTTAATGATTTCAGTAACAAAATCACAGATACCAGCAATGAGGCATGAGCTTCCAGAGATTTTTTTCACCTTTTTCCTGTACTTCTGTGTCTATTTGTGCTTTGAAATGAATTTTAAAAATACTCCTTATAGACATTTGGGCAGCTGACAAACTTTGCTGCCAGAATTCAGGAATCTGCTTTTCTACAGATGATTTGTTCTACAGCTGGTTTTATGTCTGTATGTCTACCTTTAAACACATAGACACAGAAGAAAACCCTGAGAAAAATGGCAAAATAAGTACACTCAACTGTAAACTTGCTGTTAAAGACATTCCTATATGTTACTGCTATCAATCACTAAAACTTAGAGTTTTAGCTTCCTTCCATTTATCTAATGAAAGTTGTAAAATGTATTCTGTCCATGGGACAGGCAACTAAAGATTAACTCCTTTATTCTTGATAAGAAATACAACTTCTGGCATTTTCTGCGGTTAGAATTTGCAAAAGCAAGAAGCCTGATTTCCCCACTATTCTCATTTCTCTGTTCTTGTTCTTTTGAAAACCTAATTATGCAATATCACCAATCCAACTTAAACCTTTCTGGTTTCTGTAGTGACCAAAATTACTTGGCATTGAAAACTCTGTTGGGGGACATAATGAAATATGATATTGTTCAATATTAGCATTACTGCGATTGGCATTTCTGGGCAACTAGGCAGATGAGGAGCTCCAGAGCCAGGTTTGCCTTCTCTCTTACAACAGCCAGAACTGATGTGAAGAAACTGAGAAGAGTAAGTTATGTTCCATGGCAGCCTGGATGATACCTGGTTCTGCAGAAAATAGTTTTAAAGAAGAAAGGGAGGCATATGACATTTGTTAGCTAACCACGAAGAGGAAAAAAATGATGAGGAGTTTGGCCAAGAATATGCTGCACTATTACACAGCGGATTGCATTTGCAACTTCCTACAGCTCAGGCCAGAAAAAGATACTTGGGAAGGTGACGCTCTGGATGTGCCAGAAGCGCCAGCTTCCACCAGCTATTTTTAACTGCAGGAATTTCATTAGAAAGGATGGCTGAACACAGTTGGTCTTCCTTCCTCTTCATCCTTTCTGCAACTCAGATATCCTGAAGTGCTATCTACCATTACAACCGGCACTGCCTCGTGTGCATGCACTGGAAGCTCAGGATCTGCTCTGACACAGGGTGAGCTACATACCAGGACTGAGCATCCTCTTGGAGGAGACCCTGAGCTGGACTCATCATAAAGTCAAGAGGAGGAGAGCAAATCAAAAAAGGGATACAGCATGTTTTACTGCAATGATTTGTCCTTGTGTTGCACGACATAGTCAGCCCAAGAGAAGCAACAAAAGTAATTTCCTACTCTGCTCTCAACCTGCATAAATTATACCATTGTTTCATTTACTAAAGCATCCCAGAAGTGAGAGGGCACAAAGATATTTCTGAACTCAACCTCTCTAAACCTCATCAGAATGTATGTGGTATCATTCACATGTTCTGGCCCACATACAAAACATTTGAGTTGCTACCTATATGCTGCCAGCAACCCTACCTTTCTATGTCCAGAATAATAATCAACTGGGTTAATTTCCAAACTGGAATTTCTCTCAGTATGCCAGCAGTGGAGCCAAAGCACTTGTCCTTGTAGCATATTTCCATAAACTCCCTATAGCCTCTTCGAGGAGCATCCAATGCAAAGCCACTCTGCATTGCAGCGTACTTTGTCCTTTATGTGGACATTTATAATGATGTCCAGTTCTAAAAATGAGACAGCTGATAGCCTGACAAAAATTTTCCTCTGGTCCTATTTTTTTTTTTAAGAGAAGCATAGAGAATAAGTCATGATTAAACAAGGGGAACAGGTTCACTTGCCACAGACAAGCTGGTGTCTGCATGTTTTGGTCTCTATCTACAAAACAGCAGTCTGAATAGTACTTTATTCATATTGTAGGTACCCAAGTAGCAAATACTGTAAGGTGCTTAGCAACGTTTATGTATGTATTCATGTATATGGAATAAAGCTGTAGGACACAATGGGACACAGTGCCATGGCTTGTTACTGATCATGTATAGCTAAACCAAACTCTTGGTATCACCAAGTAGTTTCATTATGAGGTTTTGTTGCCTGGCACTCTACAATCTTAGAAGGGGCTTAAAAATTAAATAAATACTGGCTTTAATCTTCTTTTTATAATATGTCTTCATTAAGTACCCCTTGTAATTTAATGCAATTTGTTGCAAATGCTAATACTGCTTTGGGCCCACTTCTCCCTGTCAGCTGTATCTCTGTTAAATTATGCATTTCCATCTGGAAAGAAACTGTACAGGACTGTAGGCTCTCTTCCACTTAGAGTCAGGAATGGAAAGGGATTTAATTAGATGCTCCGTGGTTGAGAAAAGGACTAGAGCAAAGCCTGGGTGGTCCATGGAATCTTCCACTGGAAAACAAGGCTGCAAATTGTTCTGTACAAGCCTGCTTCTGTTTGCTCATTTTGTTTACATTGTTTGTTCTTACAGATTAAAATAGACAGTTACTAGGCAGATAAACACTGTTTCCTTCCATGACAATGTTGTCTAGAAGTTAAGAGAGCAGCACAGGACAATATATGCCTGTGCTTCATTTTTGGCTGCATCACTTCAATTCCCTACATAACTTGGAGCAGAACATTTTTAGCTTGTGCTTCAGTGCACCCAGCTAACATTTTTGTTCCACTTTTCCAATTTCCAAGGGGGATAATATAGCTTTCTGCTCTCCAAGGGGAAAGAGGATGCCTCCAGCTTGCTCCACATTTTCTCAGTTGACTGCCAAGGCAGAGGGATGCCACTCTTGGAATCCCTCTTGTTACTGGGTTACCTGTATAGCCTTAGGCCACTGACTAAGCCTTAACAAACTGAAATGTCTTTAGAAGGCCTGAATCAGAAGCAGAAACTCATGAGGAACCAAGCAAGTCCCATCTAGACTTAACTGTGAGTCAACTCACATGCAGTGATTTCAGTCATGTGCCCTTTCACAGTTCAGCTGAACTCCAGAACATAATAGATGCAGCTTTATTTAGACTTACACTGCAGATCACTGATTGAACTGCCTGGCAGATTAACTTATTCCTCATGGTTTTTCTGTTCCAAAATTCAATGGATTCCATATTTGTAAAAGAGGGAATGAAGAAGGCTAAGTCAGAAAGTGGGCTATGACTGAAACTAAACTTATTTATTAACCTATTTGGGTTGCATGTTAAAGAAAGGAAGCTATTATGCTGTCTGTTTGTGGGATGTTAATGGGAGCTCTGGGCATAATTACTCTGTGTTGGTGTGTGTGAATAAACTCCACTGATAAATAAGATGTTTGCCCGGTAGTAACTTCTCTTTCCTTGAGAATGAAAGGGAAGATGGGAAAAATAAAAAAAAGAACCGAAAAAGAGAAAAGAAAAAAAGGAAAAAGAAAAAAGAAAATAAGGAAAAAGAAAAGGAAAAAAAAAGAAAAAGAAAAAGAAAAAGAAAAAGAAAAAGAAAAAGAAAAAGAAAAAGAAAAAGAAAAAGAAAAAGAAAAAGAAAAAGAAAAAGAAAAAGAAAAAGAAAAAGGCTACATTTTAGGGTTAGGGAAAAAGAGAAAAAGAAAAACCACAAAGGTTTACTCCTTGCTACATCCTTGGGTAGGAAAAGGTTAAACACTCAACATTTTTCTTTTCTTAGCAAGTTAGAGAACTGTACATCAGACACATTGTCTGCCAAATGCTTCATTTACTACCAGCTGCATTTTTACTTTGTTGAGAGATAGCTGAAATAAAATCACTGTTCTTTGTGCAAACGGCATGCTAAATAATGTACGGCTACAAGATTATTAAATAGCAAAAGCATTTGATAATATTAGGGTCAACCACAAGTCCCACTTCTGCTGATGCACAGAATTTTGAGTAATTAGTCATTGCACAGAGTGTTGTATTTATATCCCCTTGAGCCTCAGACGTTAGGCCACAAAGTCAGGAGACAAAGAATTGCTGTTATTAGGAGGACTGTTTTGGATTTATTTATATTCTAAGGCTTTATTTCAGTGTCCACTTCACTCCTCTGGCTCAGGCTTCCTCCAAACCAGAAGATACGGCTAAGTCAGAGAATTTTAGTGTAAACCATATTTTTACAGACAAGACCTCTCAACTTCAAGCAGAAGCACTTCAATGAGTTTGCAAAGCCCCCAAAGAAGCACAACTGGCCTGAGGTTATATGACAAGCCTGGGAAAAAGGCCTCCCAGGTTCTGCTCTGATCTCTAACAGACTTCTCATGGCTTATATGCAACACATTAATAGCAGCTCCAATTTATGGACAGATAGATTGGGATACAAAGAAGACAAATAACTCTTCCAAGGATTTACAGCAAGTCTTTTGCAGAGCTGTGGAACTCTTAATCAGTCCTTTGTTCAAATTGCTAAACCACACTGCCTTCTTTAGACCACAATTGCTGCACAGGACTGAATACTGTGACATATCTAAAATTATATAGCTATACACTTATATGAGGCTTTATTAAAATAAAGGTTGTGTAACATTTTCAGAGCTCAATACAAAGCTGCTCAGTGAGCAATCTACTGTTTAAAGGCAGCCTTCATAACTCTCTCCTAGTAAAAGAGACAGATCTAATAAATTGTAATAAGAAATCTGAGAGAAACAACAGGATCTGAACACAAAACATCTGATGACAATTCCTATTGTAGCAATGAGCCTTTCTTTTGTAGAACTGACACGAAAAAATAATGGCAACATTTATGATTATGACAAATAGTATGTATCATATCTCTGAGAATATTGCACAGAAAAGGACCATATAGAATAAATCATATGCTCGTGTCAAATTTCAGGCAAAGTAGATTAAATGTTGAATTTTATCCTGTCTCCTAAATGAGTTTCATGTTTACAAGCATGGCACTTCAGCCTATGAGCTTCTCTTAGAAGGTTATGCAATCTCTGTATCCAAAAAGCACAACCAGACAGGGAAAATGCTGGTAATATAAGAAATTACATGGTGAATGTAATGGTTGTGCTTAGAAATGCTGTGAAGCTAAACATTCTAGGTTCTCCGTGACATTTAAAAGGCGGACCATTGACTTGCTGTGATTCCCAGGGGAAGCACTGTGGAAAGTGATTCCAAATTTTCATTTAAATATTGTGTGCCCAAGTGCATCCATGCCTAAGCCAGACATGAAGATGCATGATTTCCTGACTGCGAGTGGGCTAATGCAGGACTTTTTGCACACAACATTGGTATGTGTAAACCTAGAGGTCAACTGATGAAGATATTTTAAATAGAGCAACTATACTATGCATTTAGAAGACCAGATGAGACAAAAATTAGAAAGTCACCCTAACTGGTGCAAGTATGTATTCAGCATCTTGATCCAAGCTGGGCTGTGGAGCAAGGTAGAGGTTACAAAAACTAACCCCAGATGACCACCTCCCCAGAGTGATCTCAGTGCTGTAATCTAGAAATGGGGGGCCAACAGAGGGGCAGCTCCAGCTTAGTTAGAGAGCCCCCATTTTCCCCTAATGCTGTTGCACAGGAGAGATTCTGCCAGTGCCAGCTCTCCGATTCGAATCACAGACCCTAGACAGGACACCCTACCTTCAACTGCAAGGAGCAACCACAGAGCAAATCCCAGAGCCATCAGACATGTTCCAGCCTGCCATAGCCACTGACCACCAGACTGCCCCACCTCCAGAGGAGGCCTGGCATGGCTCTGAAGCCCAGATCCGGAGTAACCTGGAGCTCCAGACAGCCTGAATGACTCCATGAAGTCCACCTGCAGATACCAAGCCTCTGGCAGTACCTCAGGGACTTGACTTGGTTCCCAGCTGTCATTTGAAGCACTCAGCTCCATACTATCCCATAGTGCTTTTTTTCAAAATGGAAGGGAACTAATCTCACTGCTGGCCGAATTCCAGCTTTGAGTAATTACATTCTTCTGACAAATCTTCCTTGGCAGTTTCAATGGAATATAATTAGTAAATGTAAATAGATGTAAATAGTGCTGTAAATTACACTTTGCCTGATTGTCAGAAGCAGAGGGGGAGAGTGAGGATGAAGGGGCAAAACCAGCAGAGCTTCATTCTCCAGTACAGATGATGTTGTGGCCTTCTCTCATCGGACCACATATGTCTCTGCCAAGACAGCTTGTTTGGGACTACTGTGGCAGCAGATGTCAAAATCCAGGATCATTGTGTGGTTCATCACACAGATCATCCACTTCACCTCAAGTACAATTCTGACATGATGGTGTTCAGTCATGTCCCACAGCTGTTTGTGAGCAGCTGCTGTGCTCCACCTCAGCTGTGCTTCTGCTTCAGCAGCAGGCAAACTGCTTCACGCACACGCAAGTGCAAAATGTGTGTATATGATATTATTGTTTTCTATGAAATGCTTATTAAATTTGTGAATGATTTGTGAAACCTTCTGCTACCAACAGAAGAAGTGTCATATAAATGGAATTATATAATTATCCTTCACAGCTATTTTAATGTAGCTTCATGTACTACTTTCACCCAGAGTGGAAATAGGTACTTCCAAAAATAAAGTAAATGCATATATTTAACTTATTATAGTCAAGTAAACTTAAATTATTTAAAGTAATGAAAATAGAATATAATGTATACCTATATTAGTACTTTATTATGTGTCAAATGTCTCATGTACATCAACTGTTTCCAATACAAATTGATATAGCTAGTGGGCTTAATCAGATCTTTCTGTCACACAGAAAAGTCAAGGATTACTTTTCATTAATTCACTTATTTTTCTGTTTATTCAAAATTTGCATATGGAAAGTAGGTAGCAAGAACTAGTAAAATTAAGGGAAAGTTAATTTTATTAACCAAAGCTTATTGCACTCTTTAGCTACAACAGGAGAAACAGATGTTTCAGCTTTACAATACCATGTCTTGCAAAACTTCCTCTGAATGACTATTCGTGCTCTACATGTTTTGGACTGTGTATGGAGAGCTCTGCTAAGAGTCATGAGAAGCATTGCATACATTACTAAAGCCCACACTAAGATAATTAGTGCTAAAAAAAAGAATCAACAGGCTTTTTTCCTTCTTTATAGTACTGATTTAGTGTGGGTGAGAAACGCCAGATTTTCAATCTTGAAGATTCATGTTCCACCACAGAGTGGGAGATGGAGCCAGCTTTTCCCAGTGTTCTGCCAATAAACACTTAGACTAAACCACCTCGAGGGTAGGGAGGAAGAGCCAGGCTCTAGAGTCTATGAACCCTTAGTGTCTCTGATGAACCTGTGAACGTAGGGAATGGGGAACACACAAACCGGGACAAGGAACTCAAATTCTTAATCTTCGTGGCTGTACCTACCCAAGTATTTTGTTGTTCAAAAATTCCTAAAATTTCTGTGGGCAACAGAAATTACCAGGAGTCATTACTGAAGTTGCAGTGCAGCAGAGAGGACTCTGGGCAGTGGTAGCAGCTATGGAAAAGTTCTACAGTGAAAAGGGACTTTGAAGCTAATTTTGTATCTTAAATGTGTATCTTCTAAATGGCAAACTCTGTTTTTTAATAAGGACTCTGTGGCCTTTTGCAAATTCTGTGATAGGGTACACAACATCATTTAACTCTTTGTCTGGCAGTAACTTTACCTTCTGCAGATCTAAACAGTATCAATACAGATACAGGTACATAACCAGATGTGATTGAGACTAGTTCCTCGAGATGCTGAAGTCAGGGCAGTTTAAGGTAGCAACTTTTTTTTTTAGTATCAAATGGCAGGCTAAGAGCATACACATGAACAGCTCTGAATACCCTGTGGGTAGGTGGCTACTTGGTAAGCCACCTTACAGCTTGATCCTTCTCCTGGGGAAGGATCTACTGTGGACATGCCTGGAAGAAAGTAACATGCCCTACTAGAATGTTTAATGCTTATTTTAATAATAGAGCAATCCAGGTTAGTTGAGGATGACATTATTTTCCTTACTGTTTGAAAGGGTTGCTTTAAAACCACTTGCTTTCAGGCAAAGTGATAATCAGGCTAAGCACTGTAAGACTTTTATAATGGAAGGCCAACACATATTTTTTCATTCAGGCTGCAAGAATAAACCAAGCACAGCTGTTTTACTGAAAACAACCCACTGGTATTTAAGTAGATTAACAAAATTAACTGTGAAAATCCTCTGCTATGTGGAAGCCAATAACCTGTTGGCCACAAGGAGGCAGGGCAAGGATTTAGTAAATTAAAATAAACTGTTTTTATTTAAAACACAAAGAATTAAAAAAAAAAAAAAAAAAAAAAAAAAAAAAAGAAGAGGAGCATTACATTAGTTCAGACATGAAACTCTGAACTGCTAGGCAAGATAAAAAGCATTTTTCATCCACAGTGTGTGGTTTCAGTATTGCTGTTTTATTCCAAGAGCAGCAAATCTTTATCTGTAAGATATCAAACAATAGCTGATCTGGAAGCAATTTTCTTCTTTTGAAGAAACAGATCACACATATTTATTCAACATCACTTCTGTGTGATAGAGAAAAAACTCTAACAGTAAGCTTTGATAGCAGTAGTGGATTTACCAGCTCAGAGCAAGAAGCTGTACTGCCATGTTCACAAGGTGCTGCTCCCAAGCTAATAAATCCTGCTTCTGGGCAGCTTTGGAAGCTCTGCCTTTCACTTCCTTGGCACTTCTAATTCTGGGCTAAAAGTAAGCAGAGGAAATTTAGGTTCTGTAGTGCCCTACCAAGAACCTTATGCAGAGTACAGTGATGTCTCCTTCCCCTAACTAGAAATTTGAGACGTTCCAAAACCAGCAGTAACCCAATGTTAAACTCCTAAATGACATAGGGGCAAAAGAGGAAAATAAAACCAAAGTATCTCTATTTTGGAATGGTGTAGAAAAAGGTTATATTGAACAATGCAACAATGCTTTCTACAGTATCAGAATATCACAGTCCAAACCTATGAGCAATCTTCCGACTGAGACGAAGTGACTTTACTCTTAGCTCTCTACTGAATGCTACTGACCTAGGTAATTTCAGCTCCCTGTGCCTCTGTTTCCTCATTCTTTAAGCAGTTGCCTTTACTCTTTGTGAATCAGTATGAGGTCCATGGATAAAAAACATGCTACAAGAGCTAGTTGTTATTAATGCAATGCAGATATGGAATGTACCAGATGGTAAAATCTCCAGGATTTTAATGAACTATTGTAACAGAACATATGTAATATGACGTTATTATAACAGGCATTTAAATGTATAGTTAGTACATATAACGCGACCTGCTCTGCTCTCAGTAACTCCACTGGAATTATTTTGGATTTATGTCAGATAATACTAGGAACACAAAATAGCCCCATATGTGCAATGTGGTAAGGTTTTCATAGCAATGCTATCTTAACTATTGCCTGTCCTGTTTTTATCTTTTGCTGGGGGTATTGTATTTTGTGGTTTCACAGGGTAGGTTTTCTGCACTTAGTTCTGAGCACGAAGCAAAAAAGTACCCTAATGGCAAAGATTAAAATGCACCTGACCAAGTATCCCTTGCCTAGCATCATAAAACAGTCATCATGAAGCAGCAAGAACTTTTTTTTTGGGGGGTGGTTTCCACTATATTCTGTAAAAATTATGTCTTTAATCACCTTATGCTAGACTTGGTAAGTAATTCATGCTTTGTCAGAAGAATCAAACATTCAGTTTCAGACTGTGAGTAGTATCTCCATTCTCTCACAATGTTTGAGTTCTGGACAAGATGAATTAAATGACAGGGCAAAGGTGAAAAGATAAGACTGCAGCTCAGGGTAGTGGCATCACACACTACAGTCAGAGACAGGTACTTACTTCAGTAAAGGAGGAATATGAGGACACCTTTAGTATGTATAATAATTCTAGCTCATCTACAATACAGACTATAAAACTCAGGTAAACTGACATTTAATATATGAGACACTGGAAGCATGATAGCAGTTTCACATCATAAATTAGCCTTTGTGCTAGTGCCCAAAGATTTGGCTGATTACTCACTGCTTTCCCCTAGTGCTTAAGCAGTCTTTTCCAAAGCAAGACAGTTAAACCACAAAAACGTACCGTAGTGTCCACAGCCCTGACCTTCCCAGCAGGAACGTGCTTTGGAATGGGTTCGTCTCCTGATATCATCATGCAGCCTTCTGCTCCAAGAGTAACAATTACGAGCTTACACCCTCTTTCTAACAGCATGCGTCCCACCTTTTCAGCATCTTCAAGGTTGCCAACTGGGATGCCCGTTAAAATTTCTGCCTGGAAAACAACCCACGCAAATGAAAATCATAATCTGACAGCATTCATTTTTGGACAACAGTTGCACTTGAAAACAGTATTTAGTAGCTTTTTTAAATGTGTATTGTAGGATGATCATGAAACCACTTCCTACGCTGATATTCAGCTGTGTCTTGCTCCTTGCTTGAAATCAATGTGTACTTCAGGCACAGCAGACTAACGGAGAGCAGCCTAGGCAGAGAGACACAGGAGGTGTGGGTTCTGTTCCAGCTTCTGCAATTTACCTGGCAAACAACCCTTGTAAAAATCACATTTTTCCCACATGTCTCAGTTTTTCATCTGTGAAATGGACACAATGACACAGTCTTGGCAAAAGCATTTTGTGGTTTAATGTGAAAAAACTCTACGAGTGAACTTGGTCACTATTCCTGAGGGCTATTTATCACCAAGTGGAAAGCTTTTTAAACACTTCTTTAAATTCTCAGTGTTCAGCTAGAGTGACAAGTGAAGGGAAGATCACAAGGGAAAATCTCTTCCAGGGAAAAAAAATTGCTCAATTTTGACCACTCTGTTCAATTTAATATATATTTTTGGATGACAATACCAAAAATTTATCTGAAGACTTCTTTGGACAAAGGCCCATTAAAAGATTATTATATATTTGTGTAATGGCCATGTCCATACACCTCTGTCAACTGTGCTCTGTATGAACACAGTTAAACTCTTCTTCTAACTGATGGTGAGCTTAAGTAAGTTCTCCCAGTTGGGTCTTAAACTTAATCTCTTCTAGTTCCACCCAACTAAGAGCAAAATTTCTTCGAAGTCTGCAATGAAGACTTCGGAATCAAACAACATTTTCACCACTTCATACATTTTCTTGATGGCACTGTATTGTCAAGTGTCGTGCTTTTTCTCTTCTTTTCGGAAGGGAAGAGGACAAGAATGAAACAGGAAGAAAGGGAAGATAAATTGTCTTTTCTCTGTAATAGCCTACCAGGCAGTACTCCTGCATAATATCGTATGCGTTCAGTTGCAAATAAACAGACATATTACATTTTGCTGTCTTTACTAAATTTTGTCCTGCTTGCCTGGGAAAAGGGAAGCCTTACTGCAGCTTGCATTACAAGGTTTCTACTGGATCTTGAAGAATGCAGTCTGAAGCATTTTCAGATAACTGCTTCATAGCTGAGCATAACTTCCACACTCCTAGGGCTTATTTTCAGTGGAAAACTTTCTTTGGAACATATTCAGCAGCTACTCTCCTGACCTTTGCTGCATGGGCAGCTCAGCTTCTTGGGAAACAGCTGCTGAAATATTTCAAACTACCTTCCTCTGCATGACTGAAACTCGAATTCAGTGCTCGTAGTTCTTGATGTAATGAACTGTAAACCGTAGTGATTAAACAAGTGCTTCAAGGAGCACAGGCCATGCCTGTAGTAAAGAGAGGGCGGGCAGGCAGCTGGGGACAGGAACTACTACAGCCATCTACAAGCAAACCGCCCCCAGCTGTGAGTCAGCGCCCGCTGCTCGCCGCTGTCATTTCCTGAGTTTCAGCCTGACCCAGGCGAGAGCAGCCACCCTTGGGCTCTGAAGGGCCACATTATGCCAACACACTCCCTAGAGTTCATAATATCACTAGCAGAGCACTTACTGGTTTTCATTTTTAAACTTACACGACCAAGTTCTGCAGCTCCTACTTAGACAAATGCACAAATTATTTCAAGCACTGTTGATCTGATCACTATGAGGCAGAGCCTGGTGTGGCACGACTTGGTTGTTAAACTTGTGCACTGCAGGGGCAAGGCGTGGTCAACGTGTACATGCAATTTAAAATTACTTTTTTTTAACCACGCTGATCCCAGACAAGAATATAGTAAGCTTTAAATTATAAGAAGGCAACTAAATCTATCCAATTTTCTCTTTGGTTTGTCACCATGCTGCTCGAAATTCTCTCGCAGTATAAACTATATAAGCATATTAAGCATATTTCAGTATTTAAAAGGTTATAAAAGTATTTTCAAGTAAGAAAATTTGTTTTAAAAAGTATCTCAAAAACCTTTTGAATGTATCTTCTTGCAAGGTTTCCAGGGAACCAATACAATAATAATGGTTTTGGAGTAAGTACAGATCGATGACATATAATTTTAAAATAGATAAGTACACTCTACTCAAGAGTCTAAATAGTCTGTGTCTCTTTGTGAGTTTTAAGATCTCTGGAGCAGGAACTGTGTATTCCTGTATTCAGAACACCTCGTACACCATGTTACAAGAATAAAAATGCATTAACACAAATCCTTGAATGAAACAGGCAAACTGAATTTTCAGTATACTTTATGAGGGGCAGTAATTCCAAACATTCTACCTCTGTTGCAAAGTCTCCAGGGTAAAAGTGCATTTGGTTTTGGTAGAGAAACAGTAAATCTAATAATGGTTTATTTACCTGGTACTTATACTTCTGTAAGCTCATGAGCAAGGTAAATGAAGTATTTAAATATAATATTCTTCGTAGTGAAATGCACATCCTGTATGCTTAGCATTAAGACAGTACTCCTCTTTGTGCTTCCAGTGTCCCAAATCAACAGGATTTTTTGCTTGAGTTGAATTAAAGGAATTGTTTTGGGACTGATATACGAAAGGTATTGTAGAAATCTTTCTTTTCATCTTTACACTGCTTATACCAATAAACAAAATTATTTTGAACAGACAATGTGTATAAAAGTAGATCTTCGGCTGCTTCAGACCACTATCATCTAACTCATCTACAGCAGGATGGTACAACTAAAAAACACTGGAACAAGCTGGAAGAACCATAAAAGCAGCAGAAGCCAGACAGATTCTGTGCCAATAATGAGAGATTGCGGTAAATGTCAACTGATGTTAAATACTGTGGTGAGTTCTTAAGTTCCTCCCTTCAGTAGAATCTTATTTAAAAAACAAACTGTGGTACAATTGAGGGAAATAACTAATGGTTATGTAAAGAAAAAATTAAATAACAATACTAAAAGCCCAATGTGGACATTTGCCATAGTACTGTACAAAAGAGCAGCAAATGAAGAATTTTATTTTTCTGCAGCTAGTCTCATAAAACTACTCAGTTAAGCCTATTAAAGCAAGATGACATTCCACACAACTGCTGTCAGAAAAAAAACTATGATGGATATTATATAATTAATCTAGAAACTGTTTTCATAATTTTGTTTACAAGAGTGGTAGAAAAATTTAACTAAAGTTTTTAATTTCATTGATATGAAGGTTCTTGGCCATAATGCTCACTAATTTTAGTTAAATCTTCATCTCTCTTTGGACTGTGGAGTCTAGTCATGGTAGGATGACACAAACTAGAACTGCTACAGAAAAGAAAAGAGCCCTGCTTTTTCCTCGCCACTCCTGTCCCCATGGCCCATTCTCTTGTGCCAGAACAGCCATTTCTGTAGCCTGGAAACAAACTGGACTGCAAGGCAGATCAGTGTTAAAATTAACACCACCCCCAGTTCCACATTACCCCCAAAAGTCAATCCAAAACACTTAGCTTCTTTCAACAGCAGTAGTAATTTACACTGGCTAAAACTGAGAATGATCCTAGCATATGAACATCTGCAATTGTTCCTAGCTGTGGTGCATTTGGGGCAGCCACTTCCAGGGAAATGTCCTGGATGCTCTGCTTGGCATTTGCAAGACCAAATTGCAGCATCGTATCTAGTTTTAGAATCTCTGGCACAAGGAAGACCCTGACCTGCCAGAGCACACTGCAGTGGAAGGAAGGCCATCAAGACAGTCAGAAGACCAGAGACCAGGACATACAAAAGAAGGCTGGGAGAAGCAAACTTGTTCAGCCTTAAGAACTCCTGGCTAAAGGGAAATCTAATTGCTGTCTAGGGCAATTTAGTAGGTGGGTATAGAGAGGATGAAGCCAGAGTCTTCTTGAAGGTGCACAGGGATAGGGCTAGAGACAACAAGCACAAACTAGAACATGGGAAATTCCAATATTAGGACAAGCTTTTTCACCACAAGGGTGATGAAACAGTGGAACATGTGCCCAGAGGTCACGCAGTCTTCAACCTTGGGAGATTCAGAACTTGACTGGACAAAGCCCTGAGCAATCAGTCCTAAACTGGACAGGCTTCACCAGGGTGTTGTACTAGTTGAACATCCAGAGGTCTGTTCCTAACTTCCACAATCTTCTGATCCTCAGCAAATATAAACTGGTGAAATAACAAGAAGTCTTAATTCCTTGGGGAGCAGTTTATCATTTGGACAGGGTTTTGTGCACCTAGCACAATAACAACTTTGCAAATGTTGCCAGGTACTGCTGGAAGAGAAATAATAAATAATAACAGGGAAACTGTCCCAGTTTTAAGGCTAATGCATCTAAAACTACATATAATAATTTAAAATACTTTTAATTTCAAATATTTAAACACAGTAAGTCAGTTGGCTACAAACTTGGCCTGTACCTTAGGAGAT
Source organism: Erpornis zantholeuca (assembly GCA_013400515.1). NCBI lineage: Eukaryota > Metazoa > Chordata > Aves > Passeriformes > Timaliidae > Erpornis > Erpornis zantholeuca. The sequence continues at coordinate 399,159 of VZTN01032248.1, forward strand.
TTCTTTTGAGAATGACAAAACAAGAACTCAATCTCATTAATTCTAACACATGTGAACAGTCCCCAAGAAGCAGTGCAACAGATTTAGTGTATAAGAAATTGCAAGGTCAGGCCACAAGCCAAGCTAGTTCCAGTTGTTTCAAATTATAAAATTTTTACATACATACAGGCAGAAATACTTATCGTGCTAGAATAATTAAAAACTGATTGAAATGAATTGGCCTGAAGCAATTAATTTTTCCCCAAAAGTAACATCTTTCATTTTAGACTAAATATGGGAAAATTCATCATTTCCAGCAACTGATAAAATTGGGTTTGGAAAAAAGATAGAAATAAAATATACTGTGAATTGCTGGCAACTTCTATGTAATGGCAGAATAGTAGCTTTCCATTACTTGAAACACAAAAGGCAAATTCAAGAGATGTTCTGCAATATTTTATTTCTAAAGGACCTAGTTTTGTTTTGACTCCTAGAAATAGCAATTATATTTTCTTAATAAAGATTACCCTTTGTATTAATCTCTCTATATTAATAAGCAGTGTCTTTAATGTCCTCATCCCAGATTTTGTATGAAGTTTTATAAACTTGATATTCTCTGAATCTTGTAAAAAGGCAATAATGTCTCTTGATTCTGGACATATTAACAAATATTTATTCCAAAAAATTATCTATCCTTTGTTAATAGACAGTAACACTTAAAAGGAAATGGTAAGAATGTATCTATTTTTCTGTGTTATTTTTATACATCTTACAGCTTTATTTAACAAAATTAGCAACTAACTTGTACTGCTTTCTACTGGTGAAGCTCCAAAGTATTCTGCTAGCATTTGGTTAAATCTTTACATGGCCTTCTTTAGATCAGAAATCTGATACCCATTTTACATTAGGAAGAAAGTAATTCCCAATTTTGCATTAAAAATAGCTTGTCAAACTTAATCATTTGCTGTAACCATTCTGGAGTTTTTCTTCTCCTGAAGGGCTCCTCAGTATTCTTTGAAGAGAGAAGCAGCTGTTCTTCAAAACGTTTAGGATCAAATTGAAATTGCTGATGTGCAATATATTTTGGTTCCTAACCTGCAGGGCTATGTAACTGCACGCACACGCTAAGAAAGAAAAACAGCACATGAACTGTATTGACATTGTGGGTATGCCTAGAGCCATCTGCAGCAAGGAATCGCACAAATACGTGGGAAAAAAAAAGTATTCCAAAGAGCTCATATTCTATAGGGTTGTCTCTTTTTCAACATTTATAAATTACTGAAAAGAACAACCATTAGTTTTCACCAGGATGACATTGGATACATTTATTTTGCATTAGAAGAATTAAGGGAATGGAGAGCTAGCACATTCCTGCACAAACCTCAGGGATTAGGCTGTGCTACATCTGGGAATTAACAAACTAGTCTCAACAAGTTTGATCTTTCTGGGAAAAGATAAAACTGAACTACAGGCTAAGCAAAGAAAGAACTGATAACCTTGCAAGATTTGTTCTGACTTCTTTTGTTCGTGAACCACATAAAAAGAAAGTAATGTCAGACATAAAAACCCCTGTTATTGCAACAAGCAAGAGTGAAAAGAACAGCTTGTGAAGAGCCTTCTAGACAAACTAATGGTAGATAATTCACTGATAGTGTAATTTTATTTGCTTCTCTCTAGCACGTAAATCCATAAGAACAAGCTATGCTGATACACCAGATACTGAGTGTGATTTCATTAAATCCTAAGGCATTTAATAAAGAATGGAATATAAAGTGTTGATGTTGTATTTGATATTTGCATATTTGAGAGCTAACATCCCATGGCTGACTATAGCTGACAGCTTTAAATTTCTATTCTGTGACAAAGGCATTGCAAATCAAGACCCTGACCTTTTTAGAGCCCTAAATAACAGAAACTTCTGACTCAGTAATAATTCAGCTAATCACAAGAACTGCCCCCTTTTTCTCATCTTTAATAATACAAACACTTCACACAGGCTATGAAACATCTTCAACTACATGGCTGGTGTTCTGTTTGACAGCCAACATAACTTTCTGTTACAAACATACTGTTCACATATTATCTGAAAACTACAGGAACTTATAATGAAAAAGTATTTATTGATGAACAAGAAAGAGAGGGACATTATGATAAAATTGTGATAAATACATGTAAATGTAAATTACTAAGAAAGGCAAACCAACTAATAAAAAAAATCTGTGTAAATTTAATCTTGTCATAGAACACATATCTGTGTTAAAAAGAATGTTTTAGAAGCAGCTGAACTGGGTAGCTCTAAAGAATTCATCTTCAAACCCAAGGTGTTTTATTAACTATTTAAAAGACCTAGTAAAGATGAAGCAGAAACACACTTCTTTTTTTTTCCCCCTGGAAGTAGCTAAAAATACCAGATAAAAAATAAAAGATGCCAGAAAGAGTAAAGCTGGAACATAACTAGGATTTTGGCTAGAAGGAAGACATTTGACACTTAGAAATACCAACTAGGAGAGGCAATGAAGCTGGAACAGAACATCTCAGGAAGGCAGTTGTAAGCAGAACATTCAATAAATTTGGCCATAGAGAATAATAATTTTTAAAAATATAAAAGAATGACCAGAGTGGCTTAGATAAAAAGTCCATCTTATCCAAATGCTCTTTTCTAACTGTGACTCTTAATAAATGCTGAGGGAAATAAAAAAAAGAAATAGGATAAAAAGATATTTTCCCAGTATATGTTCAGGATCGCCAAAGTCTTATGTACTTCCTGATTTAAGATGATGATGGAGATGCATATGTAGTTGGTTGAATGGATAAAGTTTAAAAAACTAGAATTATCTTTAAGATTTGTATAATTAACTTTTTGCTTTTAAGTGCCGTACAGAGATGTGACTGCTAACCTTTATTTGGGTATGTAAACATTTATGTGTATATCAAACTTCCAACTGTATTCATTACAGGATCTGAAATTAAAGAAAGTCATGAAAGAAAGCAGAAAACAGATGGTATATGAACATATAACAATTACTAAAAAAACTACTTTCAAACTTGTGACATCAGAAAAACAAATGCTTGATTTTTCCTTTTTTCTCAGCAAAAAGAAAGGAACAGTGGTAATAGTTCATCCCTGAAAATCAATTCAATAGAAATCAGACACACAGAGAGAATGAAATCAAACAAAATTGAATATTACATTTGTGCTAACATTATCGATTTCATTGCAAAGTTTCAAAAGGTTGTTTTAAAAAACAAAGGTATTTATGTGCCATTGTTGTTCCCAGAACATGCTGTAGGAGTCCTACACTTGGATTTCTGCTCCCATGATATGGCTGGCAGGAACTTCCATATGTCTAGCATTTCCATAAATTCAGAAGAGATGAGCCTCCTCAACAGCAGAGAGCATATTTCTCTGACCTTGCATACAGTGATCCTAGCTATCTTCACATGGTAATTACTTTATAAAAGAAAATAGCAGAAAAGAATGCAAACTGTACCCCCAGCTCTGCAGAAAAAGGTAGATGAGTGAGCAGGGATCTATTATAATTATACACCTGTATTTCTTGTTCTCTAAATAGAAGTAATTTTCTTTTCTCCATGTGGTGGTAATAATAATACTTCTGGCTCCAGCAAGCTTCTCAAAGAATGCCTCTTTCAAGACTGTCCCCTAGCAATAAAATACAATGAAAGGAAAACTTTAACATGTGATACAAAGAGAGAAAAGTCAGGAATAGACAAGTAATGAAAACCAAAAATTTTGTTTCTAACATATGGGGGATAAGTTTTTGCAGGGGAAAAAATTAACAAGTGGCATTATGAAAAAAGCAAACAATGAATGGCATTTACTAAATAGTGGGAGAGTATGGATGTTCTCAGCCCAAAATGTGAGCCATTGCACCATTTAGCCAATCCAGAGGCATAGTCCAGGCATAAGAGCTTTCTGACAGCATTAGGAAAACATGATACTGGTGTTCTGTGCATCTCCTGAGCAAGAATAAATATTTTGCCTTAGCATTCTCTTCACCACATAGAATTGAATTCTGATATCTGTTGGGCAGTGTCTGAGCCACAAATTGTATCACAGCCAGTTATCCTGGAAACTCTGGCTTCCAGAGACCTGAAGTGCCATGGCATCTTCCACCTTGCTCTTTTACTAATTCCCAATTCGAGTATGTGAACTTGGCAGACACATGACGAAACATCCCAGAATAAAATTTAGATGTCCTGTTGGGTTACTTAGGCTGACCCTTAAATGCTAGAAGACTCGCAGACTGAGAACTTCTGATATACTTTGTGATGGGGTTTAACAGAAATTTCAAGAGAGAGTAATTGAATCTTCAAAAATTTACACTGACTGACATTGTTATCAGAAAAAATATGCTACAAGTAAGCAGGGACATGCTTTTCTCTTAGCTCTTCCCCCTGCTCTCCACCCAAAGGGATCATATTCATTGCAGGAATCATGTTTCTTAGACATAACTTTAACTCTGATCAAGGCATGGTTCCTATCCACTAGGTTACTTCTCCCACATTCCTGTTTATCTAAAGAGAGGATGGAGGGAAGGAACATAGCATGCCTAATGCTAATAAATCAGAAATTTAAACAAAGGTCTTATGAGGTTAATTTGTCTCTTGTGACAAAATCAATTTCCTTTGGGAGAAATAACACTTGAATTGGAGAAGAGAGGGAAAGGAGGGAGAAAAAAAGAAAAAAGGAAAACATACAGTTGAAGGCCAGAGAAGATTCTCTGAAAACAGATCTGACAGGAGAGGCATATGAAGCTACTATTTACCATCAAGTGCAGCAAGCGTGCATCACCTCCTGGCAAGAGAGTTTAAAACTGTCAGAACACTATGGCTAATGCATTCCTGCTAATCATATCAACAGACTACAGAACAAGGACAAGGAACTATTTTAATAATTACCACTCAGTGATAACATTTAACAAGTGTCCTTTTATGGATGTGTTTTGCTCATCTACTTGTAAGGAAGGCTGAACCCAACTTTCTGGCTGCAAACAGCTAACTTAATTTCAAGTGCAAGCTAAAGTTATTTTAGAATACTCCTCTTTGCTGGTTAGGTCAGGAATCAAACTTGTACCTCCAAAAGTCTATGTAAGAGGAGGATGGTTCAATTTTCCTGCTCCCTATGTTGCACTTCTGAGAAGAGTATGCTTCTGAAATTTTCCTGCTTAAGACTCCTTCTTTAACATGACATATGACCATTACCTCAGTTTCATTGCAGCAGAAGATATCAGAATAGGTATAAAACTGTGGATCTAGGTCAGCAAGGGCTGGAGCTGGATTAAACAAAGTCTTTACTGGGAAAAAAAAAAAGAAAAAGAAAATCGAAATCTGTAGTGTTTTAGATTCATAAACCATCACTTGAAAGACTGTTGTGTTTCAATCCCAGACCCCAATGTTTATTAACACACAAATGACTCTCAGTTTCTGTAACCTCGTCTTATACAACTTCTAAAAGCTTTGTTTATTATATTAAAGTTCCATTCTAATTCATGTGCAGGCACCTGTCATGATGGGAACATGAAAAAAGAGTAACAGAAAAAAACCCCAAAAAATTATTAAATTTTAAAAAAAGAGAAAAGCCTTAGACATTAATGCAATTTGTTTAACTGATGATGCTTCTTCCATGATATTAATAAGTTTTACAAGAACTTATTTAGTTCTAGAATTTTTCAGTGTTGTTATCTGAGTTCTGTACATGAAGAATCACGAGTTATGGAGTAATGAAGGGCATGTCCAGACAGGGAGTTAAATGTGCTTCTGAATGTGTTACCTAACTTGTTCAAAATGCCACATTATAAAACTGTAATGTAGACAAGGCACTGTATATTTTTAATATGCTATCTGGCAGAGCTGGACCTTAACTTAACACATGGTAGAATATGTTAGTTAACCTAACTTTAAACAGTAGTAGCCTAAGGCCCCTTGTAGCAGCAGAAAAGGTTTGTCATGAGGACAGTGTAAGTGGCTTACTCACTATTAACACAGGAAGTCTGCAGCCTTGGTTTTTCACTTTGCCAATTCTATGATTAATACTTGTCTCTTAACCACAAGGCCATCATTTTTAAATAAAGCACACTCTCTTACTTCAGAAGTAATCCTTATAGTCAGTGATCAAATATTCCAGTTTGGATGCCTAAATTTTCAGTCCTAAACACATATTTTGACAGTAAGCTATATCATGTCAGACACCCTGAACATCTCTGAATCCCAGTTAATGCCCTAAAAGACAAAGATGCACAGAAGACTTCTAAAGTCTGAGTACGAAGAAGTTTAGGTGATTAACACTTTGGAAGCTTTTGACTTTACAACTTTATCATGCCTCTCTACCTGCCTCATTAAAAACAGTATTAAAGTGACAAAGACTTTTACTCAGAAGTCAGAAAACGCCAGGATTAGGAATTCCAATGAAATCTTAATTTGGCTCCCTTATATTATTACAATACAGTATGTATTATAATAAACTCTTTAATTATATGATCACATACCACTGAAAAACAGCATGTGATCACATAATTAAAGACTGCAACATAATACATATGCAGAAAGGAGACAAATTAAGGTTTCACAGGCAACCTTAACTCTTGCATTTCTTAAGGTATACTTTCCTAGGTAAAACAAAGAAACAGGACATATTGGAAAACAGTCATGTGGCATCACACTGACATATACATGGGTCAGAAGCAGCACTGGAAGTGTTCCAACTTGGGTTTTAAGTAATGCAGACTCATCATGAACACAATGTAATACACAATTAGTTTTCTCCCGTATTTAATATCTCAGGGGAGATAGAGGAACCCTAAGATCCTCTTTCAGCCTGTGAACAAGAGCATGGCTTTTGAAGAGGATAATCTCTTTGGTCCTCCTGAGGAACTTATTTTCTGCCCAAATTCTTTCACAGAATCACAGAATCATAGAATGGCCTGGGTTCAATGGCCATTTCCCCTTGTCCTGTCACTACATACTTTGTAAAAAGTTTGTCTTCATCTTTACTGGAGGCTCCTGTCAGGTACTAGAAGGCTGCAATTAGGTCACCCTTAAGACTTTTCTTTTCCAGACTGAACAAACAAAATTCTCTCAGCTTTTCCTGGTAGAAGAGGTGCTCCACCCCTCTAATCATCTTGGTGGCTGTGGACTCATCTTTAACAGTCTGTCTCTCCTGTGCTGGAACCCCAGAGCTGGATGCAGTGTTCCAGGTGGGGTCCCACCAGAGAAGAGCAGAGGGGCAGAATCCCCTCCCTGGCCCTGCTGCCCATGCTGCTTTGGAGGCAGCCCAGGACACAACTGGCTCTCCGGGCTGTGAGTGCACATGGCTGGGTCTTGTCCAGCCTCTCATCCACCAGCACCCCAAGTCCTTCTGGGCAGGGCTGCTCTTGATATGTTTATCCCCCAGCCTGTGTCGATACCAGGGTTGTTCCATCCAGGGTTGCACTAGGTTTTATTAAACCTCGTGAGATTCTCATAGGTCTGCTCCTTGAGCTTTTCACCTCTCTCCCTTTGCCAAGATCCATTCTCCTCAATGAGTGCCTCCTTGCATAGGAACTATGCAACCTTTTTCACTCAACTTTCACCACATCTTATCTCTTTATGGCCTACACTTTCTTTTCCCACTTCCAGTGCCTGCAGCCTGCTCCCTGACTCTACCTCCATATTCCTGTCTCTATTCAACAAATCCTAATCTCTGCTCCAATTTTGTTCTTCTTTCAGCTTCTCCTTGCCTTGTTCCTCTGCCACCGTCAAAAATCAAGTAAAACTCTCCTACATTTCCTTTGTCTGAAATCAACTCTCCACCCCCAGCATTCCCATCCAGCTTTGTCTCTTCTGTATCGAAACCAAGCAGGCTCCTGTTCTGTGCTTCCTGGGCCTGCAACAGATCTTTACTAGTATAAAAGAAGTTGCCTAAAACCAGATTCAGGAATTACACTGGAAGTCATGCTGCCCAAATGGACAAGTGCTTGTGTGGACAGATGCTCAAGTGAAGCTGGCTGTGAAGCTCTTCATTTTCTGATGTCTATTTGAAAGGTACTTATTTTCCAGAGGCCAATAATACAGTTAAAATCAGGCAGGTTTCCATACTGCTGTGAAGGCTTATCTTTAAAAGAAAGCTCCCTTGCTATCAAGTCTTAAGTAAATTTTAAGGTAGCTGGTACTCATAATTCAAAAGCTAGGGTAGGGTGGGAGGCAGTTTCCATTGCCTGGTTTCTGCAACCACAGTGCTTTGGCAGAAATCACAAAGAGTTTAACCACAGACAAACAGCTGTTATGAAAACTTGTAACCCAGGATTAAAAACTTAAAGAGTCCAAAAAATAGATCTGTTTCTTGCAAGTGACATGGAACCTTTAACTGAGGCTGCTTCCAGCTCATTCTTCATGACAGTATTAGTATGCTGGGCATTATCAGCCATCTTTTATGGAGTCTGTCATTAGAGAAGCCCAAAACCAGACTTTTTGGAAGCAGCAGCAGCTTCTCACCATCAACCACTAAAAGCCCATAATTGTCCAGTCAGATTTCCATTACAATTTATACCCACTTCCTTCCTTCCTTCCTTCCTTCCTTCCTTCCTTCCTTCCTTCCTTCCTTCCTGCCTTCCTGCCTTCCTTCCTTCCTT
>VZTN01032250.1:7241-32947 GCA_013400515.1 Erpornis zantholeuca
CTAATAATAAGAGTTAAGTCCCATGGATACTTTGTCTCATTAAATAACTTATGAAAAAGAGTTTGAATTATCCACATTAAGTGATAGCTAGGAGACCTGCATAATGAATTTATAAGTTTATCCTAATCAAATGCTGTTTTCCAGATGCAATTTCTTGACTGAGCCTTGGGCTAAGCACAGCTCAGTAGGGGTCTAATTATAGTGATGCTTCTAGTATGAGGAACAGTTGCTTTCCCTTATGGGAAAGTTTCTGTAGACTGCTAGGTCAAGATAATGAAGCACTGTTTGTAAGTCTGGAAAACTGCAAGTAATAGCTGCTTTTCTTAGAAGTTGATGTAGATGGTTTTGAGGAAGTTTGTGAAATACTGTGAAATACTTGTCATTGCTTCCAGAAAGTGATTCCAGTGAGTAGGATGAATAGTATTTTATTTAATATACTGCATTAGAAATGTCAGCATGCATGAGAATAACAGATCATATGGGTGAAGGAACTATTGCTTCTAAAAGAAAATCAATATACAACCATTAAAATAAAGCCTCTTTTCAGCATAATGGGGGACAGCATTTTCAAAGAGAGTATAATATGCCTGCAAAGAACATTCACTCCAAGAACAGGTGCTAAAACTGATCCTGCCATTCATACACAATAAAACTCTTTTGTCTCTTACATTTTGGGTTTACACAGTAAGCTGTAGGTCTGTAAACACAAATGAAAGTGGAAATTTTTCTTATATCTGTACAAAAATAGTAATTAATTCTATTGTTGTGCACACATTTTAAGAAAAAGAGCAGAATAATAGAGTTAGACTCTCTGGATCTGTGGCATTAAGCATTTTGAAGAAAGCTGAATTATATGGGCTACAGAACATTAGGACAATCAGGCTTTTGCCTTAGGCCTTAATTGCTGGACAGCTATTAGCACATTGCATAGCAAGGTCAGGGAAGATTTTCTCTTCGTTCTCTGGTGTGATGGTGGGGTCTCAGAAGAGGAAAAGGCAAGCAGATCTGTGTTTGAATCCTTAGATATTGGTTTGAGGCAGGATTCTGCAATTAGTTTTTGTTGCCACTGCATCTATTCTGTTTTAGTTTTAGTTTAGGGAATAGCTTAATAAACTGCTATCAGTGAAGCATTTCTTTCCCATTAAACACTGCCATAATTTGCAGTACAGAGTGTAAAGCTGATGAAAAAAATACTGGTATGTGGCTTTCTAACATCAGCTATAGTTGATTGTAGGTTTCTTAAGAAAGTTAGGAAGTTAGTCAGAACTTATGAGAAAACAACATGATCTTCTAAATATGTAAAAAAGGTGTCAGGGGATTTCTTTCTTACTATTGATTTGGCTCTGATAGAATCTCCTGTATTTTTTCTCACATCTCTTGTCATTGAGAACTCTTTCTTAGAATAGTTTTAGACAAGATGTCTGACTAAATTCATCTGATTGTTATACAGTGTTGGAGTAATGCTGACTTTGGTTTGTTTAAAAAAGCATTGCAAAATTAGGCCTTTGAGATGTGTGGGCTTCAGTCTCTTTTACCTCTTACTGGAGGGTGTAAAGATAAAAAGGCTGATAAAATACAGGGCCATTTGCAGCTTGGAATGAAGGGCTGCTTTTCAGATCTCAATACATAACCTGAAGTGAATATGAGGAGAAAGGAATGCAAAAATAGGAAACAACAAAAAATACAGTACAAAATATTTGATTATACTCCCAGAATTCCTGTTTTACCTCAGGAATTCTATGAATGGTCATTTATGCTTCTGTTTTATAATCAATGAAACATTTGCAGTACTTGTAAGGGATAGACAAAAAAACTAAGGAAAAGTGGACACATGGAAAACAAAGTCACTTACATTGGAGATGAAGATAAAATAAAGAGAGAGTTGATCTCTGTTTTGGCATTGTTGATAGTCTTCCTAGGACTTCACTACACAACTCTGAGGGTTTCTTTGCTGCAAATTTTAGACCACATGCAATTTTTAAGAATTGATACAGCTCACTCCTCACTGGATTTGAATGCCAGTCAGACCAGTGGTGATTTAGCATTTGACAGTTTAGTTTAAAGAAATTCGAAGTTAATAAGTGTATGTTTTTCTCCTCGGTGCCCAGGCATAACTGTGATGAGCTTTGGAGATACTGAGTTTTGAAGCAAAGCCATTTTCTTTCGAAAGTATAAAAAACAAAGTGATGTGTAGGTCTCTACAGTATAGGAAAGGTATGAGTAACCCTGTCAGATTTACTCTTTCAGCATTCAGCAGACTACTTAAGGAAAGATATTAATTCATTTTTAATGTTAGGAAAATACAGTCATTAAAAAGTAGATAACATAAAATGCCAGAAATGCTTTTAACATTACACGAAGTGCACTACTTGCCTAAATAGCTTGCTACTTTTGGAGATCTAGATATGCTGAGGTATTAAATATTAAAATAGAGGTTGCTTTTTAAAATGCAGTGTTTCTTATCAGAAAAACAGTTTGAACAAGCAGTGCTGTTGTATAATGCATGATGTTGCTAATAAGAGAGTCTTGGAAAATAATTTTTCATGCTGTAAGAGTGACTAGTGTTCTGAATAAGAAAGATGCTTTCTCTGTTCATGTTCTCTTAACACATATATATAACAGTGCTGTCAAGCTGCATGCAATTATAAATTTACAACACAGTCTGAGTCACAGGAGGTCCATTCTGGGCTTTTATCCTATTTTTGTTTATTTACTGGTTATCAGCTCTGTTATCAGGCTATGTATAACCTTGATTGGAAAGTCATTCTCAATGAGTCGTTATCAGCACTTCAGTGGTGGTTTATATGAATGTGTTGGAAGGGTTTTGCAGTGTCTGTACTATGTCTGGTGTTATTTAATATTCATGGTATTGATTTGGATGAGACAATAGGAACAATAGTTTATTCAGTTTTCCAGTGATACTAACCTGTATGCAGTTGCACCTTCAACATCAAAGGAAAAGATTCTGAAATGGTTGTGGAAACCATTGGGAAGAAAATAGGGGTAATATAAATGAAAAAAAGTTCATCTAGAAGAAACAGCAGTGTAAGTACAGGTTAGGGAAAGGTTGATTATGTAACATTTTAAAAACAAAGATTTTTTTTATAACCACAAGGCATTACAAAATTACCAAAGTCAAAAATGGTATGATATTGCCATAAAAATCCCCAAGTATGTAGTGAGATGGATAGACAGAAGCACTTTTGGAAAGATATGTATATATATATATCCCTTGTGCTGTGATGCGGGGCATTTTGTCCAGACTTGAACACAACCAAGAAAGAGCAATTGCAGGTAGTCCATGCAGAACAATAAGAATTATGGGACCTCTGAGAAAAGGTGAGGGAAACTTAAGTTTCTCAGTTAAGGGAAAGTCTTGGAATATAAAATAGTATTTTCATAAGTTCAAATAAGTTCTTAAAATTTATGAGAGGAAAAGGAAATAGGCATTCAACATCACCAATTTTCTAACACTAGGGCAAATTAAGCATTGGAATAAGAATTCATGAACAGATTAGACAAAAATCTTTCAATGAAGGCAGAGACACTCAGAAGTGGGAGATGGATGAGAGTTGTGTATTTGGTTCTGAGAGAGAATTCATTGTGACAAAGAGCACTTTTTTGTCCACCCCAGATACCATTCTTCTTGTAGAAAACAGTAAGCCACAGTCTCACTTCAGAATGGACTTGGGATTAATTAGAGCACCCAAACCTTTGACCTCATAAATCAGTGATATTTAAACTTTGCTTTGATTGTTTCATGGTAGAAATATGTCTTAGTAAGAACTAAGTAGTGTAGCTGTCTGGGCTTTTAGGGTGTGACTTCGAATTTATATTCAAATAGAGAGAAGAACACGCTTTTTATCTATTCAGATATTCTTTTAAGTAAATTTCCAAGGCATAGGAAAATTTTCAGACAAAATAATGAGGCACGTGGAGCAGATGGGAGTAATGCATTTGCTACTGTGAAAGTCTACGTCAGAGTTTGGGAGTTTTGTCTGTGTGGTTTGGGTTGTCTTGGTGACAGCACAGTGAAATGGATTGCAAACAAGTACAGTAACATTTTCACTTCACATTAACTAATAAAGGATCATTATTATAGAATATTGAGAGGCTTCAGATAGGCCATATGATAACATGGAGCTAAATGACTTGAGAGGAAGGGACATCAGACTGAAAGGATCTGGATTTTTTTTTGGCCTTGACTTGTCACTGACTTGGAGCAAATTTTTTTTGCCTAGACTACTTCTTTAGAAAGGAGTGCAGTGAGTGCATCTCACTGCATGTTTAAGAACATGGCCACCTTTGATCCACTGGGTACTTTAGGGACCTATTACTATTTAATAACAACAACAATCAAAGGCAGAAAAGGAAAGGTTGTAAGGTTCGTATGCACAGTACACATGTAGTCTGGTTAAACATGAGGTCTTGGAGTGAAAGATTAGTACTATTCAGCCAGAATCTGCTTTGTTGCTTATTCCCTTTAAAATATTAATATTCTTCACTTGCAGTGTTATGCACAGCAGCAACAATAAAAAGGAACTGGATAAGAAATTTCCATAATACTGACTCTTGTAGTCTGTGCCTATTTCTTGTGTAATCCCAGTCCTGTTATCTTTCATCTCTTCCAGTATTATAAAACTCTCTTTCAATAAGTACTTCATTTGCGATGCAAACTTAATGCTTTAGCTGTTAACATTGGACATTGTGTGATAGCCCAGAAAAGACAGGCATATTATCCCCACACCATTTTATGCATACAGGTCTATATTTACATTTTGCATAGATTTTTGTTCTGAATCAGAAGTATTGATGAAGCAGTTTTATAACCTGTTGATTTTAAAGTCTGTAATTCACAGTAAACATAAACTTTCCAGTGATCCATTATTTGCAAGGACGTTACGTGAAAATTTGCCAGCCCAAATTAAATCCCTTGAGACAATTTTTGGTAACAAAGTTCCCTCAGTGTCAGGTAGAATAGCTTTTCTGAATGATTTCAGTAGACTGATGCTTTGAACCTAAGCAGTTTTGCTGATTTGCGGGGCCTGCTTGGGAGCCTATTGTCAGTTACAGTCAGGATTTTCAGATAGGACAAAATGTAGGAATTTACAGGAATCAAAAATATTCTGGATTATGGTGCATTCTTGACCAGTACCTTAACTGTAAAGCATTAGAATTAACTACTCAAGAAGAATATTAAAGCTTGTAAGAGTGTATTAGCCTTCTGTGAAAATAATTCTAATTGGATCTGAACTATAATAAAAGACTTAAATAAATATCTTGGCTTTTATATAGCACATAGCATTTGGAGGCAAGAGAAGGCATTCCAGACAAATAAATGGCCATTATTCAGTCTGTTTTCACTTGTCTCTTTCCAGAAATTAGTAATATTGTTACATGGGATGGGGATGAATGGGAGGCCTGAAATCTTTGCTAACGCTTGATTGCACATTCACTACTTCTAGTATTCCAGCACAGGGAGATCTAGAATCCTACCTAGTCCAGTTATCTGCTGCACCTTCAGTCTGCTCACAATTTTTCATGAAGGTGGGAGCTGACCTGCAAGTTCAGTTTCAGCCTTCGTCTAAGCTTTCTGAGTGGAATGAAAAAGCGATGACTGAGGAAGAGTGTCCTTGGCCCCACTGAGGTACTGAGGAGTCATGTGTTCTCTAAATAGGTCCATTGACCCTGCATTCAGTAGGGCTATATCAAAGTGGTAATGAAGCAATAAGGCTTGCAGATCATACTCAGACTAAAGTCTTCAAAAACTGACAGATTTCTTAGGGGAAAATACATCTCTTTTTTAATATTTTGATACTGCTTTTAACGTTTGGATGATACTGATGCAAGGTTTTTGTACAATAGACTTACTGTTTCATCAATTTATAATTTAAATTGCTCTCAAGCATTATCATATATAATACAGTTTCTCTCAAGATTAATGTTTACTTTCTGTGCTAGCCACATACTACAGGCTGTTTCAGCATGGTGCTTTTACATTCACATTGAGTGCCAGTTGTTTGAACAGCCTTGTATCTTGCAGTTACCATGAATAACTTTGCACCATTATTTAAGTAACAATAACTTTAGTGTCCAAGCTTGAGCAACAAGCTTCCCCTTACAGTCAAGGAAGAGCTATTTCCAGAGAGTAGTTAATCTCATCCTGAAATAGGTATCTGTAGGGGATGAACAAATTTCCTTCTGGTGAAGTCTAGTTTTCTTCATTGTTGTATGTATCCAAACACTCAAATGTGGACATTAACTTTTAGATGTCTGAAATTAGAGGACCTAAAACTTACCCATTTAGACAATCAGTACTGCACTGAGGGAAGAATATTTATTTAACAAAAAAGTCTTACCTGGAATTTCAGCTGTTTTTGTTGGTGAGCTCCATAATTCATTGACTGAATTTCTGATGAGCTCATACCTTGTACTGAGAACAACCTGCAGTATTCAACAGCTAAGAAACATTTTGATTTCCTGCTCTGAACTTTTGGAAATCACATATTCCCAAGATGATATTGTATGCCTGTGTTGCTGAAAATTATACAGACATTTTTCATGGCCAGTTTCCAGAGATGAGAAAATCATACTTTTGTTTTGTATCAACAAAGGAAGTAAGATTTGATTTTCTACTCTTTCAATTGGTAGTCATTTAGATGTGTGCCAAGAACAGAACTTTAGCAAGTCAAAATAGTTGGCTTTATGCATCTCAGATCTGTCAAATCTCACGCACTGAACATGAGACTACTGCCCTTCTGTTTTGATTCTTTTCTCGTGTTTCTTTATGACTACACCTGTACTTTTGCCATATGGTGCCATGGTCTCTCTCCTACTCCATGAGTCCCTGCACAAATGCTGTACTTCCTGTTCGGGGATCTACTGACCTGTTGCGTATTCATTATGAGTCAATAAATAAATAAAATATCAACAGTGCCATACTGCTGCCAGGGCATTTCTTGTAGCCTGGTTTTGCTTTAAGGGACTGACAAAAAGGTATTTTCCCTTTTTAGAGCCCTGCGTGCAGTCCTGTAGATGTTGTGATATAGAACATGCATAATTCGCTGTAATATTGTAGGAGAAAGCTAAGGAAAGTGTACATTTGTCTTTACTGCAGAAATGAGAATGGCAACTAAAGGTATAACAAAGACTCTAGTGACTCAGATCCAAACAATTTTCTGAGATTTTATGGCAATACAGATATAAAACAAATAGGAAACATAAGTCTTTGATTCTCTGTGAAACAGCACATTCACAATTATCTCTCATATCTCTTGATATGTGTGTAGGTAGCAGTATGTGGCTAAAAGAGGCAATGAGATGTATGAAAATACAGCAAAAATAAATTGGTAAAGGAAAGAGAAACTGAGAGAAACCCCTCAATCCAAAGCAAAACTGCTGCATAATTACCCAAGACCCAAAAGCAAAGCTGTTCAAAAGGCAAATCAGAGAAGTCACTGACTATCCCTTTCAGGGGGTGAAATCTACCCACAAGAAGCATTTCTTTTATTATTCTTCTTATATTAAAAATAAATCAATGGGATATTCAAATAATAGAAGAATCTGCATATTTATCACTTATATGGAAATGAAATTTGCTATGTGGTCATGATAAGAGCTGCATTTCAGTAGCATTGATAAGCGAATGTCAAAGTATACATTTTTAGGAGACAATCTGGTTACTTTGGCAACTCAAGCAGTATTAGTCACTTCTGATAAGGCATCCTTCTTTCATTACCACCTGTGGCCTTTGTCGTTCTGTTTCCTAGTAACATCAAGTTGTTTTGTTAAAAAGTAATTAACATATTCAGTTGTAACAAGACTGTACATAAATTTGATCGTTCTTTATTGTTTCTTCTCAAGGCAGCATAATGAAATTGAAAAGTAAGCTTTTTTCCTTTTCTTTTTTCCTAACCAAGCTGAGCAAATTAGACTAAATTACTGAATCATCTATATATCCAAGCCCATTAAAATAATATAATTAGGTTTAAAAATGCTAGTTAGGGTTGCTGCTTTAGATCAGGGGATATTTGATTAACCAGAAGAAAAAATAGCCTTGAGTTATAATGAAATAAGAAATGATTATTGTGCAAGCTTTGAGAAAATTGCAACAATTCATAGATGCAGAAAATATTTAAAAGTCCTTTCAAAATGAAATTGTGAATGATTTATGTTGTGAATTGCCTTGATTTTTTTAACTACTTTTTAAAGTCCTGATAGTCTTAGGTCAGGAAGAACACTAACTTTTAAAAACCTTTATGCAAGAAATAGTAGATTTCTTGCAATAAAAACCTTTATGCAATAAAATAATAGATTTTATTCAGATGATTACTCATGTTGATACACAGAAAAAAATACATTTTCTATTTGACATTACTGTGCATATATGTATGGGTGCATGTGCTAGGGACTCTGTTTCAAGGCATAAGATTATTTTCTTTTTGGCAAAAAAGTCAAGCCAGAGAAACT
This sequence comes from Erpornis zantholeuca, assembly GCA_013400515.1. Taxonomy (NCBI): domain Eukaryota; kingdom Metazoa; phylum Chordata; class Aves; order Passeriformes; family Timaliidae; genus Erpornis; species Erpornis zantholeuca. The sequence continues at coordinate 15,711 of VZTN01032250.1, forward strand.
ATACCTCTGGTGGCAGCAGCAACTCCCTGCATTAAATTACTGATGGCTTCAATATATTGCAGAATTGAAGAATGGCTGAGGTTGGACGGAGTCTCTAAAGTTCATCTAGTCCAACCTCTTTGCTTCAAAACAAGTCAACAAGAGCAAGTTGCCAAGGACAGAGTGCAGCTGGGCTTTGATTAATGTCAAGGTTGGAGTTTCCACAACCTCTCTGGGCAACCTCTAGCAATCACCCTTACAGTAGAAGTTTTGTCTACTATTTAAATAAAATGTATCAGTTCGTGTTATTTTCCTCTTTTTCTACAACTGGACACCACTGAGAAGTGTTTGGCCGAGTCTTCTTTACTTCTGTCAAGTTCACACTGAGAAGATCACCCTGAACCTTCTTTCTGCCATTAAGCAGTTCTGACTCTCTCAGCCTCTCGTGTGACAGATGCTCCAGTCCCTTAATCATCTTTGTGGCTGTTTGCTGGACTGCCTCTGGTGTTTCCGTGTTCCTCTTGTACTGGGTAATCAGAACTGGGCACAGCACTCCAGGTGTGGACTCACCAGGGCTGAGCAGAGGGCAAGGCCATTTTGGCAACACTCAGTTTGTTGGCAACACTCATCGCAACGCCCTGAGAAGCTGTTGGGGGTTTTGTTGCTGGTTCTTACTCAACTTCTTGTCCATCAGGTCCTTGTCTGCAAAGCTTCTGGCCAGTCAGCCTCAGCCCATGTTGGTACATGGGGTTATTTCTCCCCATATACAGGACTTTATTTCCCTTTGATGAACTTCATGAGGTTCCTGTTAGTCCATTTCTTTGTCCTGTTGAAGTACCTCTGGATTGGGAGCATAACCATCTGGTGCACCAGACATTCCTCTTTGCTTTCTGTAATCTGCAAATTTGCTTTCCCCTCCATAAATCTATGCTGACTACACCCAGTCACCTTCTTGTGCTTCATATGTTTAGAAATGGCTTTCAAGATGATTTGTTTTATCACCTGCCCAGACACTGAGGTGAGACTGGCAGTTCCCTGGGTCCTGCTTCTTGCATTTCTTGAAGATAGAAATGACATTTGCTTTCTTCCAGACTTCAGAAACCCCCTGTCTTGCCCTGACCTTTAAAAGATATTTGAGAGAGGTTTTGAATGGTGGCAGCTCCCTCATGGCTGCATCCCATCCAGATAGAGATTTTCTATGTACATTCAGTTTAAGGGTTCACTAGCTTGATCCTCCCCCACCAACCTTTAATCTTCCTCATTCCAATAGGTCTCAGGGCAGAGATTAATGAGGGCTGGTCTTGCCAAGATCACCTTGTCAAGATGAGGAGGGAGTTGAACACCTCAGCCTTTGCCATGTCCTGTGTCACCAGGTACCCACTCCCATTCGGCAGCAAGCCCAAACCTTTTCTTTTGCTGTCGATAGACCTCTAGAAGTCCTGCTTGCTTTTCCTGCATTCTAAAGCAGGAATTTTCAGCTTCAGATTCAGATGGGTCTTGACTTTCCCAGCAAAATGTGCCTTAATTTGAAAACAGCTAAAATCTTTGGAAGAAAGAATTATGCAAAATACGTTGTTGTATACGTGGGTGTGTATTTATGTGTAGTAGTGTATGTATATGCATATGAGCCTGTATATATTTATGTTGGTAGACTCTAGTGACCATTCAAATATTAAAATAAATGTTGTCCAATTCCATACATATCTTGGATTTCAGGGGCCTAAAAGAAACCCTAAAAATTAGTGCAGGTAAAAGAACTCAGTTTTGACTGCCTGCCAGATTTCCATGGTGTAGGGAGAAGTAATTACTCCATGTCCTTGAAATGTGACCTTCCTGCTTGAAAAATAGGTGTCATGGAGGGATTTACCCACAGAATTAATTTTAAATTTAAATAGGTGTAATACAGTTTGAAATGTGGGAACAGCAACTCAACAACTACACAAAATTGAGAGTTTGTGTCCCTATCCGAGTGTGGGTTTGTACTCAGGAGTGTATTAGAGTGTTGGCAGTATATATCCCATTGATTATAATTGAATAGGACAAGTAAACTGTACAGAGAGTTAAGAGAAATATTTTTTCTGTTGCATTTGCAGATATATTAAATGTTTTCAGTTTGCCAGAGTGTTTCATTTTGAGAAAAGTGAGAAAATCTGAATATGTTTCTTCACAAAATAAAGCATTCTATTAAAACATTGTCAAAATATTTACTGTTTTACAATGGTGCATAATTTTTTTTGAAAGCCATCATGCACATTTCTCTTTTCTTTGGTTTTTGTTTTTTTTTTTTTTAGATTTATTAATTGCTAGAAAGTCCTGCACATTTTGATCATGGCATCTTCTGATTGACGTCTTTTATTAAGACTCTGTGATTTTATTTAAATGTCAAGAAATTTGCCAGTAAGTTCCTACTGAAAATCAGCACTTGCTGGATATTGATACTGATTGTGCTGGCATTTTTTGGTATGCAGTTGAGTTCTCAAAGACTGCAAAAACCAAAGAAACCTGTGAATATTCTACATGAAATTTAGTGTTCTGTGAAGTTCTCTGTGCAATGGCATAGGTAGAATAAGAGTTGTTTTTGATATTGCCCTTGAATACTGCTTAATTTTAAATACAATTTATTACTAAGCTTCCATGATGAAATAGTTTCCAGAAGTCTGATTATGAATTTCCATGTCTTTGTACTACTTTTTCTCATTACCCTGGGAAACAAAAGTCTCCATATGCTTTGGAAGAACGAAAGGAAACAGGTCGTTTTATGTTATAGGAGCAAGGTAATTGCTTGCCATTATCACTTTTAGTTCATATTGTTAATAATTGGAAACATAATGGTATTTGTAGTAATTACTCAGTTTCCAAAAAAAAACCACCAAAGCCAGAAACATTTTTTTAACTAGATATTTCTTATTTTGAACTATTCCTGCCACTGAACTGCAAAGAAGTGCAATGCAATTTGTGAATTGTGTACAAATGTTACATAGTATTTCCAGAAAATGAAACACTGCAATTTTAATTTTTTCAAAAGCTGTTTCCCTCACTCATAAAATATAATGTAAATTTCTAGTCAAAATCTGTTCAAAACAGAAATACTAAAATATCAAATCAGTCATAAATATTTCAGAACACAACAAAAAATGTATTATGCATTTTCTGTAGCTCAGGCTTGAGTGTTACCTTTAAGAAGAGTATGAAGCCTTCATGACCAGAGAAAAGGACAAAATTAATCAAATAAATTATTCATTAAAAGTTATTGCTAATCTGTGACATCATGGAGAATAATGTTTTTTATTCTTCAGGCCAAACTAAACTCAGTGCATTAATATTTGAATTTAATACTCTGAATTAACTGAGTTATCTTTAGGAAGGTCAATGGAAAAAAAAAAATAAGACCTTGATCCTGGTATCTTGTGCTTAAAACTAGGCTCTTGAATGCTTTAAACTAGATCCTTCCCAATCTAAGTCACTATGGGAAAGCTTGGTACAAATTCAGAGTAATGTTGCAGCAGTGAAAAACACAGGAACAACTTCTACACAGCAATTGAATCCAAAATTATTATGTCATTTTACATAGTAAAAATCACTTGTTCAAAAACCACTAAGATCAGCAGAGGTCTTACTGTCTGTGGAAGTATTGACTTGGGGCCTGAAGCAGTTAGGAATGATTAAAATGCACAGCAACATATGTTCAAAAAGACATCTTTTTCTCATTCTGTTTAGAAGTGAGCACTGTGCTTCATCTCATCTGATCTCTAATCCATTTAAATTACTCATTTTGCGTAAGTTGTCAGCTATGTTTCTGTAGGTAGGAGAAACAGTCATGAACTTCTGAAAGCATCTAAGTTATGAACCTTAACAACTGAGAAATGGCAGTGGTGGATGCACATATATGTATATATATACACACATCTGGTAGAAGAGAACCAAAAGATGTTCTATTGTGTTTGCATGGCCAAGTTTTTGTAGCAGAGGGGCTACACTGGTGGCTTCTGTGAGAAGCTGCCAGAAGCTTCTTCCATGTCTGGCAGAGCCAATGCCAGCTGGCTCCAGGATGCATCCACTGCTGGCAAAGACTAAGTCAATCAGAAATAGTGGTAACACCTTTGTGAAAACATATTTAGGAAGGAAAAAATAAGTTCCTGTGCAGATGTAATTGTGGCCAGAGAAGAGTGGTGAGAACATGTGAGGGGTACAGCTCCACAGACACCAAGGTCAGTGCAGAAGGAGAGGGAGAAAGTGCTCCAGGCCCCAGTGCTGGTATTACCCTGCAGACTATGGTACAGACCATGGTGAACCAGCTCTGCCCCTGCAGCCCATGGAGGTTGGTGAGGATACAGAGATCCCCCTGCACCCCACTGAGGTCCTCAGGGATGCAGAGATCCACCTGCAGTCTGTGGCATAGCCTACACTGGAGCAGATGGGTGTCTGAGAGGAGGCTGTGACTCTGTGGAAGGCCTGTGCTGGAGCAGGGTCCTGGCAGGGACCTGCAGACCCATGGAGAGAGGAGCCCACACTGGAGCAGGTTCCCTGGTAGGACTTGTGACCCTGTGGGGGACCCACATTGGAGCAGGCTGTGCCTGAAGGAGTGCACCCCATGGAAGCATGACTCACATTGCAGTGGAGAACTGTTCCCCATGGGATGGACTCACACTGGAGCAGTTCATGTAGAACTGTCTCCTGTGGGAGTGACTCCACACTGAAGCAGGGGAAGGACTCCTCTTCCTGAGCATTGGGAAAAACAACACATCATGAACTGATCACAACCCCCATTCTCTGTCTCCCTGTGCTGCTGGGGAAGGAGGTAGAGCTGGGAAGGAGGGAGGGGTAGGGGTGAAGGTGTTTTTATTTTACTTCTCATTGTCCTACTCTGGTCTTGTTAGTAATACATAGTTAATATCTCCGAGGTGAGTCTGTTTTACCTCTGACAGTATTAGGTGAGTGATCTCTCTCTCTCCTTATCACAACTAACAAACCTTTCATTATATTTTCTTTCTCTTGTCCACTTGTGGAGGGGAGTAACAGAGAAGCTTCCAGTTGGGGTCAACCCACCAAAGATGCAATCACGTATGGCTTGGAAAACTGGCAAATTTTGTTTTGGTTATGGCATGATCACACTCATTTCACCCAGTATAGATTTGTCTACATGAGAGGAATGCCCCCCACACATCCCAGTGTTCCTTATTATCACCTCTGACTTTGAAAGTGTGATAGCTTAGGTGTAAATGTGGATAGCCCAAATGTAGACACCGATAGTGTAGAGAGATACTTTGTGGAGTAAGTAAGTTCTGCCTTCTTTGCCTCTGGAGTTAAATTATGTATTTACAAAAAGAGCCATTGGTTATGTTATGGTAGAGAGAAAGAGAAGTGTGATACTGAGTTCCTTCACTGCCTGATGGAAGGCAGTTGAAGCAAAACCTCTGTGATAGTCAGCAGCTGATTTTTCAGTCTCTGTAAATGGCAAGGAAGAATTTTCTGTGACTTTGACTTTCAGAAGGTATCTGTGATTATATTCTAGAGAAATACTTGTTACTTAGGGGATAAAAAGAGCCAAAACATGAATAAATTTTAGCTTAATTCCTGGTTCTTTTGCAGCTCTTTCAGTTTTGAATAGTGTATGAAATTAATTTACTCAGTACCTACTAAAACACTGAGGTAGGTAGGATGAGAAAAGAACTATAAATTTTGACATGAATTTGCAACTGTATTTCTATCACAATCTTGGTCTGAAAATCACATATCCAGAACCACATCCTAAGTGCAAATTATATATACTCTAACTGTACTCCCATATGAAATGTGTTGAAACTAATGGGCTGTAGGCATAGTGCAGTTTTAGAGATATAATTATGGTTCAGGACTTGTAATTGGAAGCAAAAATCAAACAAACTTTTCAACCTCAAGCCAACCAATCTCAGTATGCAAAAGATGCTTCACAAGGAATTCCATCCCTTTAGACTGAGAGATGTTTGAAAAATATTTTTCCTACAAGCAGAGTTTTGTGGCAATAAATTCAGATACACTTTTAATTCAGAAAATAAGTTACTTGGATAAGGTAGAAACTGCAGAGCTTCCCTTTCTAAAGAGTAAAGGAATGGGGAAAGAATTGAATGTTTATGTATTTGAGAGAGAGTGTTACTCATATTTCATAATTTAATATGTCAAAGTTATTAATTCCTATGTTTATCCATTTGAAAATGATAATTTCTACATGTCTTCCTATAGAGGGGTGATTAACTTATCTCATGTGTTTGTAAGTCTTATTTCATTAAAAGGAATCCATGTCACTCTGTGTTGAAGCAGAGATTTGATTTAAAAGCTACCTATACTAACAGTATTCAGGTTTTCAGCAGTAAAAATATGTTATCAAAAAGAATATTTGTGCTTTGAAATGTTTTGTTTCTCTGTAACAAGAGTATTTTTCGGTTTTGTTTGAATTTTGTTTAAATAAGCAGAAGTATTTCATAGACAATATTTACACAAAAAGAGCTGAAGACAGGGATGATATCAATATCACAAGAAAACAGCTGAATATAGTTAGTGCAGCAACATCACCTTGAGACTGGGAGGCTGTATTCAGGGACAGCAGGGTATTAGGAAATCTGAACTGTGACTATAAGTAGTTGTTTAGAAAGAATAAGGAGAATGGTAGCTTTATTCTCCTGTCTCCCTGGGAGTTGGTGTAGTGGAACAGAGTACTCTGCTGGGATGTACAGCAGGAGAGATGACATGGCCATCATCTGTAAGATGAGATGCAGCTGACTCAAGAAATTCCCTTCGCAAATATATCAGTCTTCCAGGCTAAGAAAATGATTTTGCAAATACTCTGTCACTGCAAGAGCACAATGTTCCTGCCTCATCTATGGGTGTGGTCAAACTCTTTGATGGGTAAGCTCGGTTAGCTCTACTGACTGATAAACAGGGAGTACCAGCTTTAGGAGGAGGCCCAAGTGATGAAAAAGAGCAAAGAATGATTTTGGGTGCCTCATTCCTGGCAGTGTTCAAGGCCAGTTTGGATGGGGCTTTGAGCAACCTGGCCTAGTGGAAGGTGTCCCTGCATGTAGCTGGGAAGCTGGAACTAGATGATCTTTAAGGTCTCTTCCAACCCAAACTACTCAATGATTCTATAAAGGAAATGAGAAATGAAAGATGAATAAGTTTTTGTTTAGAATTAAGTATATTATGGTTTTACTACTTCCTGGTTAGGTCCTGCTTTGGAATATTCCTCTACACACTTTTTAAAAACACGCCAGAGGAAAATACAACCAAAAGTGAGAAAACCTGAATTGCAGTTGAGTGGTGCCACAACACCAGTTCATGGCAAAGTGACTTTCCATTTTATTTAATTTTACTGTTTTTCTTTTCTTGGGATGGAGTTAGAAGGAACTGCCTTAACTTTACATGCTAGCAAAAAATACTGTTAAAAACAAAGAGTAATTGTATACCCTCCTGCTTACATTTCCCCAGTTTCAGAGTAATGGGAGATGACAACTGGAAAATGACTTTTTAGAGGTGACCTTAAAAGGCTGAGGTGATTATAGACCTGTTAGTTTGACTTCTCTACTGACAAAGAAGTTATAAAAATATCTATAATTATTATAAAGAATTATTCATACTTCATTTACAGAAGATCACAGAAGGTAGATTTATAAAGGCATCAAATAAATTTGGTTTTCAATAAGAAAACTTTTCTCAGTCCTTTTCAGGTTTTTCTAGGTGAGTAATAACTTTTTAAAGGGTAGGAGATGAAAGCTGGAAGTAAATGGTCAGTTTGTCTGAAGGAAATAAAACCTATGAAACTTGTGCTCTTTAACCTCTTTATGAATGACAAAAAAAAAAAAAAACGGTAGCAGAAGGCAGATAAAAGTGATTAAGTTGTTGATCCTTTCAAATTAAGGGTGATGGAATTAAAATAAGCCTAATTAATCTATATTTTAGTTATAGCAGGATGAAGTAATAAGAATGTTGGTACACAATGATGATCTGTAGATTAGATATTACTTTTCAGGAAAGAGTTAATTAGAGGACAGTTATTGCATCTCACTTCTCAACAGCTGTTAAAAAGAAAAAACTTACAGGATTTTTAAGAATGGCCAGTCAGAAAGAAGCATCATTATGCTAGTGTCCAAATAAATGTTTGGCCTTCATCTTGAACATTCCATTCAATTCTGCTGATATCTAAAAATAAAAAAAAACCCCAAACCAGCAATAACAAAAAGCCCAACAAAAAAACCCAAACCAAACCAAAAAAACCCAAAACAACAACAAAAAAACCAAAAAAAAACAAAACAAAAAAAACACAAAAAAAAAAAAAACCCCACACAAAAATAGAAAACCCCAAACAAACAAAAACCAAAAAACCTCAAAAACCTAAAGAACTTGTAAGTGTGCAAAGGTACTTGGAAAAAGATCATCAGAAATACAGGCTTCCATGCAACCAGAATTATTAAATAGAAACAACACTGAAAGGAAATTATTGATTCAGGTCAAAGGAAATGCTGGAGATCTCCATAACATATGGAGAAAATAGCCAGGTCGTTGTGGGTCACCATGCTTTATTGTACAAGGGAAAGTTATTGACATTCAGTTAAATTGTTTGGCATAAAGTTGGAGAGAAACACAAGTACATTTCTTACAGTTGGAAAAGTGTTGAAGAAAAATATCACTGTGCATTTCCCCTGCTCCTACACTTCTCTAGGTATTTGCTATTTACTCTAATGGCCTAAGGCTCTGAGGGTTACGTAGCTCATGGACTGGCTCCTGTCCATTGTTGCACTAGTCCTTCCAGAGCAGATTGGCTAAGTCTCTTCACACCCCTGTGTGGTGCTCCTGTGGTCCCAGCATACAGTTCTTACTTTGTGTCTGTGTGCATGTGTTTTTTTTACTAAGAGTGTCTGAAGTCACATGAAGACTGTTTGGTAGCCTGCCAGAACAGGCTCCTCAGGTATAGTGTGGAGAATATGGGTTGCATCGCATCAGGTATGGAGAAATAATTATTTCCTCTACTCTGCAACCATAAGGAACACTGTGCCCACTTTTCAGATTCCCAGTATAAAACAGACATTGTTGTGTTGACATGTCATCTACCAGGACCCTGAAGCCATCTTCTGAGCTGCTGCAGTTTTGTGTTGTTGTTGTTGCATCCCAGATGCATGAGCTTGCTATTTGTCTTTGCTGAATTTCATGAAGCTTATGATGGCCCTTTTCTGCATCTCTCTTTCTGAATAGTAGTTCTGACCTCAAGCAACCAGATGTTCCCCCACCTGTCGTTTGCTAAGGTGCTGGAGGTTTGTTCTGAACTGTTGTTCACATCACTGACAGAGGTTCATTGATTCATTCCGTTAATTCATTAGCCTCAGAATCAACTCTTAAGAAACAGTACCCCAAACTGGTTCCTTGTTAAACTTTGAACTATTAGCTTTGATTCTAATTTGCACAGCCAGTTTTTCATCTACCCTGTAATTCACACATCCATCCCATCCTCACCCGGTTTGGCTACAAGGAGACTTTGTCAAAAGCTCTACTAAAATAAAATAGATGTCTTCCAGTGCTTCCTGCACACCAGCTCCAGGATGCACAGAGGCTGTTAACTCCTCACAGAAAGCAGTCAGGTTGGTCAAGTGCCGTTTGCTCTTTGTAGATCTGTGATGGCTGTTCACAGTCACCTGTTGTCCTTAATGTGCTTGGAAATGGATCCGTGGAGACTTGTTCCAAGCTTCACAAGGCTTCCATATTTTCAGATTAAGTGTAAACCAAAGTAAAGGTTTTCTTCTAAAAATTCTTCTTTCATCCAGGTAGCACTGTTTCAGACTTATTCTAGTTTGCATTCATCTCTTTCTTTTTTTGTAAATGATGAATTATGCATAGAGTATTCTAGATAAGGCTTAATATTCTTCCTTACAAAGTTGCAGTAATACTTTAATTCTGCAAATACATAGTGTGACACAAAATATGTGTATATTATGTTGTAGCTTTCATTATGCTGGCCTTTTTCAGTCATCTTCTCTTCCACAAGTAAACCTATTTCTGTAATATCTTTTGCTATTCCTCTCAGTAACATTATTTCCTAATTGTGTTAGCTTTTTCCCTAATTCTGTTATTCCTGAAGATTTAGTTCTCACGCTATAGTATTCGTGTCTTCCTGTCTTGTTTCTTGAAAAACATTCTTTTGGCTCTTTGTACAAAAATCACTAGTTAAAATATTCCTAAGAAACTTATGAGTAACTTCCTTCCAGCAAAATATGTTGTTTTTCTCCCTTGAACTAGTTTTGTCTCCATTTCAATTACTGTAGTAATAAATGTTAAACATTTTTATATAAACTAACAACTTTTAAAGTGTTATCATACCTAATGCTTGGGGGAGTCTGAAAAAATGCATCCATATTTTCTAAAATATATTAATATTTTCTAAATAATTTATTTTCTAGATATAAAGCCAGTCTGGCATCTGTGCTTAGCCCATACTTTTTATAATCTTTTTTCTTGGAAGCATTCTTTTAAAATATTATTTCTTTCAAAAATTGCTCTAAAACTTACATTTTTTTTAACTTTCATCCTCAAGGCATAGACATCCTTTATAAGTTTATTTTTCTCTTTCTCATAGGTTTCATGGTGTCTAGTCATATAAAACACTGTGCAAGATGCTGATATTTCTCACTAGACAAGTGAGACCATCACAAAGAACAAGAAGAGAATTACAGTTTCTTCCTGCAGAAAAATAGGGCTTGGAGAGGAGGAATCAGTGAGGCAGCTTGTCCCGGTGAGCATGGGCAAAGGGAGGCAGATCTGCTCCCAGTCAACAGGCAAGGCACATCTGCTGAGGACACTTGGCTTGCCTTGAGAGACTGAGAGCTACCCTAACCTCTCTGAACCTGCATGATGGATGCACCTATTTGTCAGACCCCAGAAGAGTTTTAGTGGGTGGGGAGAGTGTGTATGAGTGTCAAGCTTTTCTTATTGATGCCTGCTGAAGTAGCACAGTAGTGTGCTGTGGTTGTAGCTGCACAGGTGCTGGGTACAGATGGTGACTCTACCCAACACCAAGGTTCTGCTGGTATCACTGCCCTGACAGGGCAGGTGGGACCACGGGAGTGAAGAGAGGTGCTGTATTGCAGATCTCAGGTCTGTAGATATCCAGGGATAGGATAGGCCTGGGATATCTCACTGAAGGTCACCACCTGAAACTTAACAGGATCTCGATCCACGCTTACCAAACTATCTACATTACTTGGCATCCCATGGCTATACTAGCAAAAAAACAATGGTGCAATATACATATATATATATATATATGTACATGCAATAGCATTTTGTCCCTAACTAATTCAGGGCAAGTTTCATCATTTAATTCAGAGGCTAAGGCCCATCATGAGTTTGAAGAACTCACCTGGCTTTCAAATATTTACACTTTTATTTTCTGGAATTATTGATCAAGAATAACCATTTAAAGGATAATAAATAGAAAGTATTTTGGGAATTTCGCTGACTACACTTCCCAGATGTCATTTTCACATATAAAGAAATCCTGAAAAAGAATCAAAATGTTTCCCTGTGGCTAAAACAGTATTATCTTGCTGTCCTTTCTTACAAAATACTAGCTTATCACATTTACATTCAAACCGTGTTCAGATCAGTGAAGCGGAAGTAAAAGTAACAGGGTTATTGGGTTCTTTTATAATTGTGTGGAAGGAGCAATCACGTCACTTTATGAACAGCAAGTTCTTAGGTCAGGGAGCATTCAGAGACAAGCCATAAAATAAAGAGCAATATGGTGAGGATTTCAGTAAAATAGTAGAATCAGCACTTCTTACTCTATTTAACTGGAAAAGGATGAGGCCTGCCTTGGGAACTAATGCTTCTTAACAGTATTTGGGCAGAGAGCCAAGAGGAAAATGCATTTCAGAAAGAAAAAGACAGGCCAGTAGTTGGTAGGATAGGTAATCATGGCAAGCCACCCTAAAGCACCTAAATCCAGGTTTTTAAATTGAGCGTGAATGAGACTTTCAACTCCTTGTGGCAGAAACTGGAAATCAGTAGTGTATTTATCAGATTACTAGTGAAAGAGAAGCTTGAAGTTTAGAGATTCACTTACTCTCCAATAGAATTGAATTTATGTAAGTAACCTAACTGGTTAAATAGAAGTGTTTTTATAAAAATACTGGCTTTTGATATTCAGTTAGATCAGCATGGGCTTTGCAAGACATAACAGGAAGATAATATGGCTTCAAAGATGTGTCCATCCCTGAACAATAATGCATGGAGAGTTCAGAAAATCTAATTTTTCAGAGTGTTCCTTCTTCATTTCATTGTGTAGTTCTGTTTTGGAAATTTATTATAAAGAGCAATCGATTGGAATAGTGTAAGTGTAAATGCAGATTACTGCACCTTCATCACTTTCTTCCTCAAGCTGTTTTCAACTTTAATCCAAGATTATAAGTGCTTTCATAATAAGCAGCAAACATAACTCTTTAGGCATACTTTAGGGGTTTGGTTTTTTTTTTCTCAAAAGTAACCTCATTTCCAAGTTCAAACACATATGAAGAGCTGTTGGAACAGAAGTCTGTGTTCATGCTGATGAAAATCTTTACTGTAGTAGCAGTAAGTGCTCTTACAATACATAAATAGCAAAGGCAACACCTGAAAACTGCTGATATTAGAGAGAGTGATAATTGAGGAACAAGATAATATTAGAATATTTATTTCCTTTTAAGAAATGTTTGGCATCGCTTTTGGCCCCCTAATGGTATTAGAAGTTAATTAACTTTGACATCGAGACTCATTTTGGCTCTTACGTGTTAGTCTTTATAAACAGATTATGTTTTGCTTGTCTTTTTTCATTTGCCTATATGCAGCATATGCAGGAAGAAATCCAAGCATTTCCAGTCTAAATCCATCCTTGGATGCCAGGCATGTTAACTTTCATACCTTGTCAATTAACAAGTCCCCCTAATCTGTCGCTCATTTCTTTTTAGAGAGGGAGTCTAATGTGATTATAGAAGTACATGTTTTTGCTGTTTTGATACAGAATATTTACCCCACCATTGAAAAACTAGGCATTTTTAATATAAGATTTTTTAGACATTTGATTTGTAATAATTTATCTTAAAACCACAGTAGTTTCTTCTACAGCAAACTCATAAAAGTCTTTCAATCTGCTATCAATAGTTCTATTTTCAGAGAGAGACTGAAAAATCTTGAATGCTACATGTCCTCCAAAGCACCCCATTTCCTCCTTAATACCTCAGGCTGCATTGTATCTTATGCCCTACTAAGTTACCAGACTATGATGTCGTTTCTCATTTGGAAGAGAGGAAAAGAAAAAGCAGCAGCCGACATTGAAAATTTCAGGTACATTGAACATTGAAAAGCCACGCACTGACTCTAATTTTAAAGTAGATAATTCTCCTGGGAACTTTGTCCCTCTGCCCTCACTAAAAGAATAATGTGTATTTTCTAGAGAAATATTCTGAAGGATTGAAATGATTTTTAAGCATGTTATCCTCATATTCACTTTTATTTGTCTCATGGCTTATAAAGACTGGCAAGACTTGAACTGTTCTTCATTTTGGGAAAAGTATCAAAGGCTACTAATCCAGATCTTTGTAAAGGTCTTAAGGGATAAATGTTACTTATCTCTCCTGATTTGTATCATAAGTATGCCATAACCTTTCTGCTGAGATCGGCTGCTTTAAAGGTTCATCTTTCATTATCTTCCTAAGTAAACCATTAATGAAGTAATTGATTATGAGGCATTGTATAAAAGTTAAATTTGGAAAATTTTGCTACCACTTCGGATGAGCTGTGTATATTATGCTGCTAGAACAGCTGTGAAAAAGAACAGGGCTTACCCCATTTTACCTATTTTATTCAAAAGCAATATAAAAATGAGTTATGTGGCTTTATTGTTAATGTTTCTTTTGCTTTACAATTATTTTAAAGGATATTCAGTAGGCGCAGAAATAGCATGCAAAAATATTCATGTAATATAAAAATATTCATGTGTAAACAGTAGAAATTAATTTCACAGCAGTCTTTTGTATTCGCCTGTAGAAGAAATACAGCAACACTTTCAGCATGAGAGAAAATTACAAGTATTGCCCATAAACACTTACTTAAACCAAAGCTCTCTTTTTCTAAAATTGTCTAAATATTTTCAAATCAGTGGCCTTTTCTCCATAGGATTGCCTCTGTATTATAAACTCTGGTGCAGCACAAATGCTTTAATGCTGTTGTTATTTCTCTTACATAAGATACTTAAAATATTTTACCTGTCTTACATATGTCAAGCTATTCCACAGGAAACAGTTTTAGGAGAAGAGATTGATAGAAAACCAGCCTTTGGCATTAAATATCCTGCCTGGAATTCATTTCACAAAACTTGAGGCAATAAACAGCCATTAAAGATTTCAGCAGTGATTTAGTTAAGAGTTAGCTGATGAGAAAGAAATAGCATAAGTTAAAGGACTCCATCCTAGATGGGTCATCAAGAATAGACTGCTCTTGTAGGTGTTGACCTTGACAATTAACAATGTTTATACAGGTGAATATAGGCGAGATGTATCCAGAATGGATAATATGATTATCAGAATAATATGGATCAGGTTCCTTCAGGCAGCAGTAGGGAGCTGGACTTTTCTTTCATCTGGAGTAAAATCTCTATCCAGCTAAAGACTGACAAAGAAGCACATCTTAAAGCAGATACTCACTTCAGTAATTTAGGGAAGGTAAGGGGAGCGGCACTGAGTTAGTGAGACATACCTTAGTCAATTCCCAAAGGATGATCATAAGAAACTATATTCTCTAGTCCCTATAGAAAAAGAACTGCTTTTATTTTGCTTCGTGCTTTTTGTGGGTTTTGTTTGTTTGGGTGGTTTTGGGGGGTTTGGGTTGTTTTTTTGGTGTTTTGTTGGTTGGTTGGTTTTTGTTGGTTTTCTTTTTTTTGTTCTGGGGTTTTTGTTTTTTGGGGGGGAGTTGTTGGTTTGTTTCGTTGGGGTTTTTTGGGGTTTTTGATGGCTTTTTTTTTTTAAGGAAGTATATGCAGAGACTGTGAGTAAATTTAAATATGTCTTTAATAAAGAAATATGCAACAGGACAGCTCTTTCCTTTGTCCACTAAAATCAACAATTGTGGTTTAGTCATTGAAATTGTGTTAATATATTTCCTGTACTGTATACTTCTGTGTACTTTATGCAGTTACCTTTATGCTCTAAGTTCAGGAAACCTAGTGGGCTAATTTTGGATGGTGCACTTGAATTAGTCACTTGGAATTAGGAACACATCATCTTAACACTTTCTACTTCATCCCCTACTCTTTAGTCCTCAGTGATGGTTTTGGAGAAGGGTCTGGGGAGGCTGGGAACCATCCCAAGCTCATAACGTAGATCTCCTATCTGGAAATTTGCAGAATATTGTAACAGCCTCATTAATGATCCATACCTTTTCTTCCCTGAAATAATTTCATACTGAGTATTCAGAAGGATAGCAACTCTCCAGATAATCCTGATCTCTGACATTAATGTTGGTTTCTGTCCCCAAGCCAAGGAACATTTTCCTTGGCTACATTTTCTTTAGTCCTACACCCTAGTAACCAATAACAATAAAAAAATGAGTATGGGAAAGTGAGTGGTAAAGAACAAAATAGCATACAGAAAACTAATATCTAATGGAGCAGTTCAGATGTCAATATTTGATGCCATTATCTTCTCTCCCAGATCATTAAACAGCTGATGATACTGAAATGGAGCAAAGAACTGCTTTGACAGTATTTTGTTTGTAACTATTATGTTTCCCTTCCTAGACCATTTGCAGAAGCATTGGGTGGAGTTCTTTCTTGCTCCAAGGAAAACTTCCTTTACAATTTAATAAATAGCTATTAAATACCGAATGATTTTCAAACTTTCTGGATATTTATGGGTTGAGTCACTCTACTCAAAGCTTTACAAATGTACAGACATTTGAATGAAAGACAGCTAGTGTTTTTTCCAGCTTCTAGAGGAGACAGTATATGAGAGGCAACAAATAAATATTGAATAAAGCATGTGTGTTATAACATTAAGCTGGGAAACGTGAAAACACTGAGGTAAAATGGTGTTACCAAAGTAACAAGAAAGGTAACACTGTGCCCAATAACTGTAATAGTACCATAACTAATGGAAACTCAGTCTGTAAAACCGTGATCTAATAAATAGAGATACAAACTTCCTTTAAATTGGCCTTTCAAAAGAGACCTGAGATATGCAATATAAAGATATTTAGCAGCCTGTATGTTCTAGAAGGAGGAAGTGCCTGGAAAGAAGAATTATGTCAGGAATTCCAATAAAATGCCAGTACATTTTGGGGCTGGATTTAAAACCAGTGCTGGAGTGCATTTTAGGTATGAAGCAAAGTTTTAGAATATAAGTTTGTGAGGTGAAAAAAATACAGGATTTCTGACATATAAACATGGTGTTGTCATCTAAATTTCTCAAAGTGTCAGTGGGACTGCAATGTTTGTGTCCTTCCCATTTTCAATAAATGAATACAACTCCATCAGATTTTGCTAATCTTTTCTCTCTCCCACAACATGTTGCAGAAAATATCAGCTGGTTTGTTTCTAAGAGGTCTTTTAGCCTAATGCAAGTTACGGGTGATGCACTCTTCTTAGGCCTTATGGATGTGCCAAAGTGATGATATAAGCAAGAAATAAAATAATAATAAAGTGACCTACTAGATAAAATTTTGAATAGACAAAATTCCTTCCCAAGTTCAAAATAAGGAGCTAGGTTGATAAGAGCACAGGTCCATGTTTTAGAGCTGTTGAGCTGAAGAGATAAATATCCAGAGTCCCCCCCTCAAAAAAACCCAGCCTCCTAGAAGGAAGTTCAAAGGTTTCACATTCCCCATTTTGATCTGGCAGAGTTCTGTACTTATAAAACTGCACATCTAACCTTTTACGATTTCACAATTTCCACAGATAATCTATTCCTGTATTCAAATGGCTTTACTCTTAGAGAATGTTCATATTTCTTAACTAAATTTTTCTTGATGGAGTGTGGTACCATTTTTTCTTTTCTTATATACTGAGGACATGGAAAGTAGCTTATTTCCTTTCTCTTTACAACTGCTTCTTAATGTAAGGACATCATTCTTATACTCCATCTTCAGTCATTTTTCTTCTATGAACAATAAATCTGGTTGTTTCTGTAGGTTATGATTATTAGACATCTGTTTGCTACCCTGTAGGGTCTCTCTAATTGGCCATTTTTTTTTTTTTTTAATTGCAAGAC
>VZTN01032250.1:33989-74794 GCA_013400515.1 Erpornis zantholeuca
ATTTCTTATTCTTAGAAGGAAAATGGAATTGGATTTTTTTTTTTTGATAAATATATGTTGGCTGCTGTTCATCTTTGTGTTATCTTTCTAAAAGATTTCTAAAATTCTTAATTTCTTCCAGGGTTGTTTCAGGTACTGAACATAAGTTGAGTAGTTAGTTTATAATTCCTTGTCTCTTCCTTTTGCCACATTCTAGTGACAAAGGTTGTGCTTGACCTTTTTAAATCTTCTGAAATGTCATCGTCCTCACAAAATTCTGAAAGATAGGTACAAATGCTTCTAACATCGTTGTAGTCAGTGTTTCATGTACTCTTAAGGCAGATTTCCTGAGATTTAGTTGATTTGGCAACATCTAATTAAGCCAGATATTCCCTCCTCAGTTCTTTCTCTGTTCTCACCCGATTGCTTTTCTCTCTGTTAAAAATGCTAACTGCCTGATACCTACCTGGTAACTGCAGTAACCCCTTCTGATGTCTGCAGTACCGATGAGATAGGCTGGAGCTTAGGAAATCAATACAGATTGATCTTCAGTGTTCTTGTATCTTCTTAATCCAAATCTCAACCCCTGCTTACAGATGCTTTTCATGCTCAGATAGGACTAATCTCTCTCCAGAGAGCCATCAAAAACTTCTCTAAAAGCAGGCAGAAACTTCCTCAAGGTCCCTGATAAAATGTTGTTGGTTTAATTTTGTTGATTTTTTTTGTTGTTGTCATTGGGTTTTTGGGGGATTTTTTTTTTTTTTTCAACTGAAGTTCAGTCACAGAAACAAAGCATGTCTCTAAATTTCTAAATTGTCATTAAAGGTAGGATTCCTACTGGGATTCAAACACCTCTTCGTAGGGACTCAATACACCTGCCTAACATAAATGTTCAGGTTTTTCTGATACATGCTACAAAATCCAGAACACCCTTTTAACACAGGACTTTGGTCTTCGAGTGTCAGTTCTGTTCAGGTGTCTGGTACCACCTGAAATGTCCTACAACATCCTGCTTGATCTCAGCTCCACATTCCGAAGGTCACGTCTCCCCTGTATCTTCTCTCTTATTTAATAGCTGATGCAGGCATCCCAAGATGTCTTAGATGCAGCCTGGCACCTATATTTAGGCAGGTGATTTCCCCCCATACACACACCCACACCCCTCTAGCCTGTACATTAGATGTCTGTTTTAATGTTTTAATTAAATCCCACTCCAGATTTCATAATAATAGAATTATTACTGCTTGGGAATAATCCTACTTCTCATGAAAAGTGCTGGCATGCCTTTTCTTCAGAAACTGTTTGATGATTGTATATATTTGACTATTTTCCTGTATTCTTTAGTACTAGGGAAATTAAATAAGAGCACCCCTCCCCCAGGCTGTTTCTAAAACTTAATCTTCTTTCCTCTCTTTTTTATAGTGAAGTCATAATCCTCTATTTATGATGCCTAAACTGGTTGCTGTGGAAATAATTACACTGTTACAAACCTGATTAAGAGTTCAGGTAAAGAGGCAGCTGGAGAAACAGACAAATTCTTGGAAATAAATATTTTACTTTAGCATTAATATNAACAGACAAACTCGTGGAAATAAATATTTTACTTTAGCATTAATATCATTGTTGAGGAATACAGTATTAAAGCACAATTGTTTCCAAAAAATATTTTTTTCCAAACCTCTCCAAGATGTGGAACTCTTTTTTTCAGCCATTGTTACATTCTTTTTCCCCCTGTAATTTTATGTAGGTAGCTTTAATAAGATAAAAAGAAACAAAACAGAGAATATATATACTAGAATGAACAAAATTATTTCTAATATATATTCTGAAGTCGTAGAAAAAAACTCCTGAGCTACAGTTGCTGCTGGCATGAATTATTTTTCTCCTCTTGCTGCAGATTAAAACATCCAAAAGTATTTTTCTCTTAATCCCTTTTTTCAGGTTAGTGATTTTTTTCTTTTTTTTTTTTTTGAGAAAGCATATGGTTTACTTCATTTGTGATAAGCCTAAAATTTTTATGAAATTTTTTTAAAANTTTCTAAAACTTAATCTTCTTTCCTCTCTTTTTTATAGTGAAGTCATAATCCTCTATTTATGATGCCTAAACTGGTTGCTGTGGAAATAATTACACTGTTACAAACCTGATTAAGAGTTCAGGTAAAGAGGCAGCTGGAGAAACAGACAAATTCTTGGAAATAAATATTTTACTTTAGCATTAATATCATTGTTGAGGAATACAGTATTAAAGCACAATTGTTTCCAAAAAAGAATATTTTTTTCCAAACCTCTCCAAGATGTGGAACTCTTTTTNATGGTTTACTTCATGTGTGATAAGCCTAAAATTATTATGAATTTTTTTTAAAAAAAAGAAACAAAGTAAAACTGGAACACTTTAATAGAAAACTGCAATAGGGAAGAACTTTTCTTAATTAGCATCCCAAAAGCACTTCTTACTTTAGGTTAAAATGAATAATGTTGCTCATTTATCATCATATGTAAATAATGTTGGCAGGCCTATCTCTTGTATGCTGAGAGCACCACTAAACATTCAGTCACAGAGGTTTACACTAAAACACTTTGACAGCTTGCAGACATTTTAACCCAGAGACAAGTATCTCTGTGTGACCACTAATGATTCTGATGCATGGAAAAGCAGCAACTGAGCTGAAACAGTAAGAGAAGTAGATAAAGCTGCTGAATTAAAACCAGCAATCAGGTCCTTGAAAGCATCGCTTACAGTTTCTCTGTAGTAGGTGCACACATTAAATGCGAAGCCTGAGATCCAGACTCTCATATGATTTATTTGTGCTTAAAAAGTGAATCATGTTGATGTTCTGTGCATTACTTTGGCTAAATGGATAAGTCAAGAGGACATGAAGTCTGAGGTTTTGTTTGATCAGGTGAGCTTAGCAAACAAATGTTAGAGAATTAAAGCTTTCAGTAACAGTCTTTAACACTTAACTGAACTGGCTGATCAAGTGTAATTAACCATTCTCGTGTCATGGGTGGAATCCACCTTTAAATACGCTGCATCCTCCAACTGTAAAGGAATATTGCATTTGCTGTTTGAGAACTAAACCATATTCAGCACTCCACAGAACAGCTAAGGAACATGGAGGAATTTACATTGCAGTCAAGTTAACTTGTTCCTGTTTCTTTGTTCCTTTCAGTTGTCAGAATCTTTGCTCCTCTGTACCTCTGTTAGTCTCCCGCTTCTGTGTCAGTACAGATTCAGCTGTAGGAGATGCTTTGCAGACATGCACAAAGAATGAGTCCCAGGGATCCAAGAATACAAAGACAAAGCAAAATGTGGAGGCTGGAAAGGGAAAATCTAAAAAATGTGGGAGAAAGGGACTGTTATGAATCATCTGTGTTTCATCTGTGCAGATTTATATTCTGGACCAGGCATTAAAGACAAACTTCCCAAAATCATAGCAGTTTAAGCTGTGCTGGACTCCGTCTCCTGCTGCTGGCCACAGCACAAGGCTGTATTTCCAGTCTTAGAGTTTGTGTAGCAGCACCTAATCACTATAAATCTGCACCTTTCAGACCGAACTGCCTTAAAATATCTCTCCAAGTTTCTGTATAAATTACAAGGTTGGAAGATTTATTTAAGAGGAACAAACCTTAACATTCCTACCGATGCATGTAGGCAATGTAAAATTTCTAATACTCATGGAGTGATAGTGACCAATCTCCTTTCTTCAAATTTCAACAGATTTCTTTCATTAAATCTGTGTGTAATTGACCAAGGAAGCTAAAATGTGGAACAAATTTCAACTTATTGACTGCATTGGCAGTCAAGTAATATTGCCACACCTTTATTAGGAGCATGTTTGGCTGTGGAGCACTTACATAGAAGTAATAATCTAAGCTGCTTTTGATCTGAAAAGTGTAATATCCTGAATCTGTAGTAGATCCTGATTTCCCAGTTCCTGGTACAACAACATTAAATTATTAGGCCAAACCTTAACATATATTAAATTGAATTAAATTGAATTTGTATAGATAAAATAAAGTATATTCTTTTTTAAGTTGTATACCAAATTTTATTTCAAGTTTAGGAAATGTTTGGTAGTTGCAGCCAGCTTGTTCACACATGCCTTAATTGCTCCCTTGGGATCTTGTCTGTAATTTGTAATTGCTGGCCTTGGTTGTCAGTGGTGCCTTTTAAATCTATGACTTCTAGCATTGCCAAGAGAACATTTGTCATTAACTTTCCTATCACTGCTTTCATTTTGAGCCTTCTGCTAGTTTTTCTTTTTTCTTTCATTTAATTTTATCAAAGTCAAAATGAAACAAAACAGCTCATCATTGGTTAGCAAGAAGTGCAGTCCAGTAGGAGTGGATCTGTAGAGTGCAATAGCTGCTGCTGAGGACCAGATGTCTACATTATATGCATTTTCAGGGTGTTTATTTCACTTGGGCTGTAATGGTTCTGTGGATTGTATTTAACTTACTTAAGGTAAAGTCTTGGAGTGCATTTTTTCACTTGCTGAAGTTTAATTGGAAAGAAATGCAAGTTGTGCATGCCATCTGAGACATGACATGAACCAAACCATCACAGGTGCAGGGACTGCAATATTCTCTTCAAAAATCTCCCTCCTGGTCCAAACCAAAATGCTAAAGTAGCACACCCAAGGAGTGAATACATATAGGACCTCAACAAGGCAAAAATACACGGGGTAAAAATGTTCTTTTTCTCAGAAGAATAAAAGTCCCATGATAAAACCATAGCAACTGCAAAATGTCAGCCTGTGTTCAAGGTGCTGTTCAGCTGTGTGTGGAGTCATGCAACAGCACTGAAAAATTTGCTTAACTCAGTACTTGGTGTTTTGCTCTACCTCGAAGATGCTAGGAAATGTTTGCTAGGCACCAGCAGAAAGCCATCTTGCGAATTATGATCATTAACCAAATCAAGTAGCTGGGGAACTCTGATCTCGCAGATCTATTGAAACTGAGTTCAGGGTACTCAGCTTGAAAGAGAAAAGGACTTTGTGATGTGCTTGACAAAAGTGATACGGTAATATGACAAGCATGGAATGACCTGTCCACTGGTTTGATGTGCTGATAATCTGCACTCTGGGTGCTTTCTGAGCAGGAAATTGCAGATGTCAATATATTCTGCAGTCTTCTTATTTGTCCAATAAGTCCTGAACCCTTACAGAATTTTGCCACCCAAATAAAACGTGCCAATGAGCCAGAATAGAGAATATCTGCTTTTTAAAGTCACTGCTTGATTTGATGCCTTCTGGTTTTTGCAACATGGGGTATGCCTTCCTTAGCAAGTAGTACAGTGCAATGAAAGTGAATATGTAGAATGAAATGATTCGTGCTGATGACCTGATAGCCTACAATATGCATTTGAAGAGATTTTACATCAGTCTAACAGTAGTCTAGTTATATGCACACTTGGTAGTGGCTGACTCATTTTAGGTGAGTATATGGAGTGCACCTTTCAGTTTATTTCCTTTTAAAGGAATCTATTTAATGTGCTCTGAAGCTCCTCTGTAGTGTGAACCGAAGAGGATATTTGCTTCAAGTGCTCTCCAGATCAAAAGAAAACACTGATGTGGATTCACCTTGCCAGTAAGAGTTCCCTACTCTTCTCTGCGCTATTTGTCATCTTCCAGATCTGCCTCACAATTTCCACACTAATCTCTTTTCCCACCTGAAGAGCCCTATTTTATCTATTTCCTCCTTGTATGAAAATATTCCATTCCTTCTAACACTTTTGTTGCCTTCTTAAGTTTATTGTCTCCTTGGGAACTGAACTGCAAAAGTCAAATGCTTCACCACTACGAGACCTCTCTAACTGTGCTGCAACAGAGTTGAACAAGTGAATTTCTCTGCCCCACTTGAGGGGCCCTGGAGTCAGTCCCTGGAACTGAAGGTTCGTCCTGTTCTTGTTCCTTAGCTTGGTACGTGGTCAGGGTGGAGTAGAAGCCTCATTCAAATACAGGGACGTAGTCGAGGAGAAGTGGAAGAAGGCAGTCAGATAACTGGCAATTTGCAGGACTAAAGAAATAGCAAAAATGACAAGGGGAAAATTGAGTACATTAAAGGTAAGGGAAATGGAGAAGAGAGAGCAGGGAGGTCTAAAGTCACATATTTTCTTCAGAATGTGGAAGAAATAAACAATATTCCTCTGCAAAATATCTGTCAAATAGGGTTACAAAATATCATCCTGCTTGTACAATTGGTTCTGTTAGGTTGTGCCTGTGTTCACTTTTTGCTTTGAGGCAGAGCTGAAATTCC
The DNA here is from genome assembly GCA_013400515.1 of Erpornis zantholeuca. Classification (NCBI taxonomy): domain Eukaryota; kingdom Metazoa; phylum Chordata; class Aves; order Passeriformes; family Timaliidae; genus Erpornis; species Erpornis zantholeuca. Next base: position 40,227 of record VZTN01032250.1, read on the forward strand.
GGGCAAAGCTCACAGATCATCCCCACATGTTGCACATCAGAAGTCTGAGTCACAGAGCTGTTTGTATTTTCAGAGGAATAAAATCTTCAAAGCATACCTCCTGGATAAAAGTCTGACTCAGGTGCAAGCCAAATACAGTCCAGCCCTTCTAGGAGAGTAAGGGTTTTTACCAATGACCAGTCCTTTGGATCAGTCAATTCCCATGTCCCTGGTGCAAGCACTCAGTCCAGGCAACTGGATTCATCTCATCTGAGGTAAAACTCCTGTACCAGATATATCATTGCAGGGGCCACAGTGCCAGCTGTTTTGATCAGCTGATCCTCTTCTGTTGCTCCAATTTACTTGTTAACGTATATGTATCCTGCAAAACCAACTGATAATTAGCTTGAATGTCCAGTGCATCTAACATTTAGTGCAGAGCTCATTATGATTTCACAAAGCATATGTGACATTTGCTTTCCTTTGTTTGTATACAGCAAAAAAAGTGACTTTTAAAAGAGCATTAGACTCCTGTAAACAGGGTCTGGAAAAGCTGGAAAGTCACATGCTCAAATGTTAGGAAATGTCAGCATTACAGCTGCAGAAGTGCCCAGCAGTCACAGCTGGAAGTCAAGTCAATTAGAGCAATATGACATCTATTAAGTGTTAATGCTCTTAAAACTCAGGTTCTGCATAGCTTTAAGAAAAAGATGTAGTATATAATCTGGATGGTTTTCCTTTCTCTTTAGCAAAGTGCTTATTGCTGTTAGTTTTCTAACACTTCCAGAGGAACTCTGGTGTCAAGGAAGTGAGCATATATTGTGGCGTAGGCATAAACGGATAGCTTTGTGAGTTTTACCTTCTTTGTCTGTGGTAATCTATACTGAATTGCAATCAGAGCATGTTTGAATTACAGCCAAGCTATTGCAGGAGTGAGAATAGCCCTAAATAGAACCCAAGTTGTACTGCTGTGCTGCCGTGATCGTGCCTGCCCTCCCGATGGAGTGGTGCACTAATGCCGTGAGCAGGCTGCTGCCGTGCCAGGGTTTGATGTTCTTCTGCCCCACCAGACACAGGCTCCACTGGCACTTCCCATCCTGAGCCTGACATTTCTGTTTCAGTAAAAAAACACCTTTTATCATGACTCCCAAAGTTTGTCCATTGTGTCCGTGCTTAAAAATGTGATCTTCCTGTGGTAATTTATATTCCAGCTGAAATGAGAGGAAGAGGAGAAAAGAACAGGAAAGGATCTGATGTCCTCAGATTCTTTGTTATGTCCTGATATGTCTTCCAGCACTAATACTGTCTGAATTGACAGTATCCAAGTTTTCAATCTCTGTTTACAGACATAATGTGGAATTCTTAATTTTGCCTAGCAGTGAGATTAAGCATGGCAAAGTGAATCAAGAGTGTTGGCTTGCAGTTCTCCTCTCGCCTGCAATTCGCAATTTGCACCAGTGTTCCCTAGATGGACTTTGCTGTAGTGGACACAAATTGAAAACACACACATACAAATTTATCTAAGTATTATTTGAGCCTAATGGTTTTTTTGCGGTAGTAAAATGCAGTGTGTGAAAGGGCCTTTAATGAGAATTTTTAAACAGGAAACAGAAATATAATGTGCTTTTTCAGAGAGACACTTCTAAAAAAGATGTTTAAATTAATCTTTTGTTTATGTAGTTTCAGAACAGAATTATAAATCAAAGTATTCTGAATACCTTTGTACGTCAATTAGAACACATCTAAATATTTTTTGTGTGGAGATAAAATCTCTGTGATCTCATTTTAATTTTTTTAATTTAATTTTTTAAAATTTTGCTGTAGCAAATTGGCTCCTTTTTTTATTTGTTTCTGGTTTGCATAATAGTTACTTCTGCTCAAACTGTTCTCATGTTCTAAAGGAGGGTTTGCAGATGGTATAAGCACACTGATTTTTTTCATGACATATAGACTGAATTCCTTTCATAATAAGGTAACATTTTGGTAAGCACACACATGCCAAGATATCAGGGTGTTTTTTTGAGATATAACAACCTTAATTGCCCTGTCACTGTGAATGTTCAGCTATAATAATTTAAAAAACCCCAATATTTTGATTTCGGGTGTTTCTTCCCATTTTAATCCACTGTGTGAGCAAGTTCAGCAATCCAGGTTGAAAGGAAACCAATTTAGTGGTAAATTGTATGTTAATATCCATTCCTGTAACAATATTTAATCCAAGTGCCAGATAGTGTTGTAGTAAGATGCTACAAGAAGTTAACTCTAACAAGAAATACTTGGTATGTCAAGCATTTTGCGAATTTTCTTGAGCAAGTCTTTCCTATCTTTTGGTTTTGCCTTGCTGTTTTTCTTTATTTGTTAAAAAAATCTGATGAAAAAACCTCCTGCAACATGAAATTACCATTTAAACCTGCTTTGTTAAAGCACATGCCTTTTTAGTTACATGCCTCTGTTCTTCACAGTCTCCTGACAGTTTGACTTTCACAAAAATCTCTAGCCATGCCACCCCAGTTTCGTCAGTGCTGTCAGTCCTAAAGCCCAGCTGCTCTTCTGTCACTTTTGTTGTGTCTTTGCATGGCTCTGCAATGCACTGATTATGTTCCCAATGAAACACATCAAGAGCAGCCATCTGCTTATGCAAACACAACAGGAAAACCTCTCCTGTCTTCTTGTCGCTTGAAGCAATTCTACTGCCATGTCTCTGCTCCTTGTTTGTGCAAAAAGCGAGTTGAAAAGGAACAAAATATCCCCAAGTTATTTCCTCAAAGTGTTTTCCAAGCTTGTCCATTCTTGATCCAAAGTTTTCATACTCTTGAGTGTGGCCTGTCTGCCTGTCACCAGGGACTGGTCTGCCACTTTAATAGCAATTTATTATTCCCCTGAGTGACTCTGTACTGTGTGTGATTCTACATCAGTCTCTTCATCTTCACAACAGCTGTATATGTAAAAGTTTACCCACACACCCTGGTATAGGTGATGTATACTATCCCTGTCATATCATATTTTGGATTGCACTGCTTTTTCTGGTACAACCAATACCAATAAAATAAGTCATGTACCTTAATACTGTGAACAGAATCACCTGCATATATGTTAAAAAAGATTCCGTAGCTCTCTGGACAGTTGAGTGAAGAACTGCTATTATCTGAGACTGGAAAACATCCCCAAAACAGAGAATCAGGACATGCAGTTAGGCCCAAATAAATTGCTATTCTGGAAGAGAGTGGTACCCCAGATCTCAGGAGGTAGACATCATTTGTGTTCAGAAAAGTGGCTATGGAACATCTAAAAAAAATGTATGCAGGAAGAAAGAAGTGAAAAAAATTAGATTTGAGGGAACAGTAGGAGTAGATAGATGTCTTAGAGAAGATCCACAGAGGTACCAGCTATCCTTCTGCCACAGGAGCATCCACCTGTAGCTGTCACCAGTTCAGGATATGGAACAGTACATCCTTAGGGACAGAACCCTTCCTCAATGGGCACGTGCTTACTGCCCAAAAGTGGTGCACAGAGCAGCAGTATTTTCTGTCACAGCACAAAAATGTCCATGCAACAGAGCTGTGTGGAGACCAGAAATCCCTCTCTCAAGGGGTCTGTGGGCAACAGCTGCCTTTTTTCCCTATGCTTGAAATGGAAAAATACTTGTAATAGTCAGGCTATCATCTTAGATGGACAGCCCAAGTATTTTGAAGAGTAGGGTATGGCAAAAGAGAAGGGGGTCAATGAGGGGATCTCCTAATTTAACATGATAATAAAAAGAAAAGTTCATGATGTGATGAAGGAATTATCTCACTGTACAGAAAAGACTTTAAATATAAGCTTCGGCATATAAGCAACACAAATCTTAAAGTAACCACTGAAACTACTCTTTTAAAAAAAGCAGTGTAGTTTTAAATACATATTTCTTTTTATTTTATCTACTTGTCAACATTAATCTTTCTTTCAGTTCCTGGTTTTTTTATGTAATCAATTATATTACATCTAATTATGTGTTCAGTGTAAGTACAAGTCATCAGAGGAGTAGACCTTTTAATTACAAAATAATTATGAAGTTATTGTGCTGTACAATTACATATTCATCCTCATTAAGGATACCACATGGTGTATGCATAAGCAAAATTTCTTTTGAAGTTCAGTATTTTCATAATTTCAAAATGTCAAGAATAATTAGTCGAAATTATCTTTTTCGTTGCCTTACATATATACTTACAAATACTTTAAAAATCTAGACATGAAATGGTATAGATGAGTTTCATTTTGATTTCCTACGAAGCAAAAGAACCCTTGTTACAAGAGTCAGAATTTCTTTTTTTCCTTTTTAAACTTTTGGGTTTGTATAATTATTTTCAAAATGTCTTTCAGGAGAGTCAAGTTTGCAGCAAAATTGAAGCCTAGCTGGCACTCAAGATCATGGCATAGTGTATGGCTCTTGCAGCATTTTGTTTAGAAAAGCAGTGTCCTGGAGCTTGCAGGGCAGCACGGAGTGATGTGTGTCTGGTCCTTTAGCCCTGCTTTGGGAGTGCAGCTGTTTGCAGCTGGGCACTGCAGTTCTCAGAGCAGTTATAAACAGTGATACTCCTCAGCAGCTTCCAAGAGCAGTTCCAAACCAGCCCACCAGCAGATGGGCTTGCTGGCTTGATGGGCAGAAGAGCCCCAGATCCCTGCAGTTTGTTTTGTTCCTACCCTCTCCTCTGTTTCAGACCATGCTCACGGTTGACAAAATTTTGCAGCAAGTGATTAGTATTGATGAATGTTTCCTACTCTTAATACTTTGTTGCACAGCCTTATTACATCTCTATTGTGGTGATTCAAGCAAACTTTTTAATTAAAGATTTGAAAGGAAATTATTTGGATTTAAATTCCTGTTTTATAATACATATGAGTTTTGAAAAGTGCAGGGTTGTAGCTTTTTTTCTAAATGTGGGAGCAGCAGGAAGTTGAAAGTTTGGTGATAACTGCTGTATCAAAAAAATTATAATCAAAGTAATAACTTGAAGGGTTTCAAAGTGTAATACAAATGGCCAAAAACCCCTGTAATTAGCAATATTTTTAATTGTTACACTAATTTATCTATGGTGAAAATTTCAGTTTTTATTGATAGCAATTTTTGGAATAGTAGCCTTGAGCTATCATTTTAAAAGAACATTTCAGTGCAAACTTCAAGGAGTAATCTCATTCTTTGATTCTTTCAGAGGGAGTTAACTTGTTTGGCATATTGTGCAAAGAGATAAATCCCCTCATTAAGGAAAATAAACCAAATTACCATATTCCTATTTCTCTGTATACCAATACAAACCTTTCATATAGGACCCATGGCAGGAACATTATCATTTGCAGATATCAAGAGAAGAGTTAGTAACAAATTGTTGATCACTGGAAATTAAAAAATTCTTCATTTTTTAATGGATGCTTATGTGAATAAGATGCCTAAAAATGATCACAATATTACTGTGGCTGAACAACTATATTTCCAGTGTTCTGTAGCAAAGAATGAGAAATATAAGGTTCACAAATGCCAAAGGTTTACTGCAAGGAGCTGGATAACAATCTGTCCAACACCTGGATGATGATTATGATTGTTGTTGTCAAACATTTACTTTGGTAAAATAGGTATGTAGGTCAGTGAAAACTGCATGATAGATTTGATCTAACCTGGGAATCATTCATGCTGTGCAAAAAAACCCTCCAGAGAAATAAAATGAATGAATGAAGGAAAACTACTATTTCTCTTGTTCATCTTCCAAATGAGAAAATACAGTGTTCCTACATTAAAGCATGATCTTTGATATATTTTATATTCTGTAGACAATCTACAGATAAAATTAAAAATAAACTCTCAACAAATCTCTTTTCCATTTAAATGGAATCTCGACTACTTGAGAACCTGCCCTGTAGGTTTCTGGTTAACATAGTGCTAATAAACAGGGCAGAATTTTTGCATAACATGTTTTTCTCTTGAGGGAAAAGCTATTTTTTTCAGTGCTCTCAGAAGGGAAGTTCAAAGTACTATGAAGGAGAGAAAAAGTGAAATCAAATCCTTTAAGTGAAAACAAAACAAAAAATCTTTAACAAAAGTCTTCAGAGTAGTTTGCTGGAGCTGTCAGGTGGGAACTATAAAATAAACCAATCATCTACACTAATTGTTTTGCACTGCCTGAAAAGTATATGATTTGGAGGAAAAAAGCCACAACATACAAAATCACAATAGTGAAAGATACATCTGGCACCTTGGGAAATTATTTTTTCTGTCGAAAAAGTTGAAAAGGAAAGATGTATTCTTTTAATTAGCAAACACCTTTTTTGTTATACTTTATCTGAGGTCCTTTTTAAACTAAAGTTAATTGAGTCCTACTGAAAAAGCCAAGCCTGAAAGCTTTAATCAGTCATTTGAAAGGGAAGCCCTATGTCAGTAGTATGAAACCTGGGTTTTAGTTACTTTAACCAGGCCTGCTGGCAGCTACAGCTGGTGAGTTAAAGTGCTTATATAATTCAAATTTTGCAATTTAAGCTGAGTACTAAAATGCTAGCAGTAGAATTTTCTTTTGGGTACAGAGGAATGTTTTTGGTAATGAGCAATCAAGCCTTTTAAAATATAAATATATTTCATATAATTGTTTGTCTCTTGAGTAGTTTTGAGTCTGTAATACTATTACTTAATCTTTTTGATAGTCAAAATTCTGTTACTCAACTTCTGACAGTATTAGTACAGAAAAATGTTTGGCAATGAGCTTGAATCCGTCATGGAATTACATTTCATTCTTTTAGTAATGAATGAAAAGCACATAATAAGCAAGTATTTTTCAGTGTGCTTGTTATTGCCCTAATTAAACCTAAAATCTTTTAACAGTGGTAATGAGAAATTGATGATATGGTGAACTGTTTATCATCTGCAAACAGTGCTTAATGGAGCAGTTTTCTGCCTCCTTCTACTAGAAAACTTACTAATTTCAGGCTGCTGTAAAAACCTTAATGATAGAATTATCAAAAACTTACATATGAAATTCTAGTTTAATTAGAGAATATACACATATACATGTTTAAAGACACACAGGCACACAGGCTTACACATATATGCATGCATCCATGCACCCCTCAGGAAACACATCTGTAACCAAAGAGGAATTCAGATTACATCTATGATATCATCACCATGTGAAGCTGGAGGTTATAATAAAAGACTGGATGCAAAGGAAACAGTGCTCATAGTATCCAGACTGGTTTGGATATTGATGAAAGCAAAATCCCCATTGTTCAGAAGAGCACTTATTGATGGGAAGAGTTAAATGACTGTACGAATCTATTTGGTTTAGTTCAGCTTCCCCAAAGCAGCAAGATGCATGTAGAAAAACTCTCTTGGAAAAATCATAAATAAAGGAAAAACATTTACCTTACAATATCTTAAATCCTGGAAATCCATCTGAGGCACTCAGAATTGAGATTTACTGTACAATTCAAAGATGTTTTAAAGTTTCAACCCCATTAGCTCAAGCTCTGCCAAACATCCCCAAAAACCTAAGATTCCTCCTCTGCTTCTAAGTATCAGTGTGGCAGACAGTGATACTCTGTAAAGAAAGACTGGTCTTTTGCAATGGAGAATAAATTGCACAAAACACTATCTATATTAACTAAAATTTTTATAAGCTGAAAACACTGTGCAAGATCTCTTTGTAGATCTGTCCAGCGTATGTGTGGAGCTCAGGGTGAAAACTAGAGGAGAATTTCCTGACTATAAATCAAGACAATGAATCAAGTTGAAGTCCATTGTATTTGTATCAGTGGAAAATATACACATCAGAGGTAGAGAACAATCCATGTAAAAATGCATTTGAGCCTGCCTACACATTTCTTTTGTTTTCTCCTTGACCTCTTCATCCCACAAGTGATGTGTGTTTTAAAAACAATGTTTGCTGTTTAATTAACAACAACAAATATTCAATTTTGTGGATTTTTGAAGAGTGGAGATCAGAGTAGAAGGCTTGAAACTAAACTTCAGTTGTCCTGTTCATGGACCAATGTCCTTTGTTCAAAGCATGAATTAAGCATATTGGAGAAGTTTTAGTTGTCTACAAGTCCAACCAACACATAAAGAGAGGTGTCTTTTGGAGACAGACACTGGTTCTGCAATTTTAAGGACATCAGCACAGATAGTGATGTTTTTGACAATGCTACTGCTTCACTGTTCTAACTGCTGCTGGCTGTTTCTCTGCCATTCATAAAAGGCTATGTTTATTTTCTTTATTTGTAGCTGTTACTCTGCCTTCTGTGGTTAAAAAACATTCTCTGAGTTGGTAACTTAGATGCTTCAATACACTGGAAGCAAGAAAGAAAAAGTTGCAGGTATCTGCTGCTTCTCTTGCATTTAGGGAGGTGTGCTGGTTTTGGCTGAGGTAATTTTCTTCACCATGGCTGGTATGGGACTAGGTTTTGTATTTGTGCTGAACACAATGTTGATAATGCAGAGATATTTTTGTTATTGCTGAGCAGGGGTTATACAGAGCCAAGGCCTTTTCCTGCTGCCAAGCTGGTGTGGAGACTGGGGGTGCTTGGAAGTTGGGAGGAGACAGCCAGGACAGGTGACCCAAACTGACCAAAGGGATATTCCAGACCATATGGCATCATGCTCAGTATGTAAAGTGGGGGGAAGAATGGAGAACGGGAAGCATTTGGAGTGATGGAGTTTTGTCTTGCTGTGTTACGCGTGACGGGGCTCCACTTTCGTGGGCCAAATTGATTCCTTGATTTGCTTTGCTTGCCTGTGTGGCTTTTTCTCCTACTAAACTGACTTTATCTCCAGCCATGTGTTCTCTTGCTTTTGTGCTTCCTGTTCTCTTCCCCATCCCACTGGTGGTGGAGTGAACAAGCAGCTGTGTGGGGCTTAGATGCTGCGTGGGCTGAAACCGTGACAGGAGGTTATTAAAGTATTTCTCTTGATAAAAACTGAGAATTTCAATGTACTAATCTCAACTGATAGGAGTTCTGGAGAAGAGTATATATCTCTATTTTTTCAGGAAAACATATTTGTTGATTCATAATGAAATAGAAAATAATCTGAGGGATCTGTTGAAAGTGTAGATGAAGCTTAATGTGGTAATTCTACATGTAAATTCTGCACCCTTATGAGAGACCATGGAGGAAAGCATTGCTCAGATGTAGCTCTGAGAATGGAATTTTCAGTTTGTCTTTTTCTACATGTACTTAGAACTGGTTCAGAAAAAGAAAATAGTATTTTGCAATTTTGTAAATTTTTTTTGTTTCCAGTGCCCTCATATGCAGCCAATGGCACTGATTATTGCTGAGTTCTAGGTGCTATACAAAATCGGGAAAGTGTCAGATAGAGGATTCAGCTTCTAAGCCTGTGGAACATTCTCTCTTACCTGAAAAATCAAAGCACAAACCTGAGAGATGTAAAAATATGCTTTCTCTATTTCTGCCATATAAAAGGACACTGTTTTTCTCAGTTAACTTTCTAAAGACAGTGTAGAAGCATGCTTTATAAAGAGAAAATATCATATTGGAAAGAAATATTAAATATGCAGGTTCCCAGAGACTGTTTTTGCAGTAAAAGAAATATTTTATTCCATAATAACCAGTGCCACTTGACAACGTATGTACTAAAATGTGTAAAATCACAGTTTGCTATATTATCCAAGGTACTTTTTTCCCTTATCCAGTGGAGATTTTTGTTAAACTCTTCTATTATATATGGCATGTCATGATTTCTTTGTAAATAATAATCAGTAATCAGGAACAACCCTGTTATGCAATACCTTTGGCTCACATGGATGGTATTTTATTTCTTGGCAGGCAGAGGAAAAGGAGATTTTAGAAGGTAACTGACAGCAGTATAAAAGTCATTTGAGAATGTGTGTATGGTTTTTAACTTTAAAATATTGTTGCAGTAATCTTAATACTTCACAGACTTTTTGATGAAATGTCCTAAATATTCAGAAGTTAATTATACAATTAGTCATAAATTTTCAAAATATTCTATTAAAAAAAAAAAAACTTCCTCCAGCATTTTTCAGTGTGACCATAAAGCTCCATCATCAACACACAAATCCAAGTCCTAATCTATAACACCAGAGACCCTTTGCCTTATGGGGATTGTACAAATTTGTGGATAATAACATTTAATTTTCAATCAAGTGCTATGTGCAGACTGCTCTGCACTGATCTACCACAAGAAAGTCTAATATAAGAAAATACATTTTTAGTTCTATATTTAAACAGTATTGACAGTGAGATGTACTTACAAGCAGTGAGGTAGATTTCTAACCTGTCATCATACATATTATTTCAAAACAGGGCTTAGAAAAGTAATTGTACATGGGGCCATCTTTTTCTGTATAATACCATCAGTAAACATCTGCGATTTACCATGTTTTGCATAAAATAAGATGAAGTTATTAAACTTTTTAAAATAAAATAAAATATTTAATGGGGAAAAAATGGCCATGTTAAGCTACATTAAAACATTTAATGGCCACAAATTACAAAATATAAATAATTTCAAATTGTTCTCAAAAGTTGCTTTAAGTTACACTGCAACTCTTATTTTTGAAGTCGTGAATTAGTGCCAACATACTGTTGAACTTAATGGAAGCAAACTTGGCTTCACATCTGTTAAGGAAATGCAAGTTAAGTAAGATAAATTAAACAATATTAAGAAGAGATCTGACTTCTAGTGTTGCACCAAGCAGAAGAACTTCTCCTATTAAAAAAAAAAAAATCAAGGCAAATACAAAACCTTTCAGAGATGCAACCTGTGAAACGACCTTAACTGATTTATTTAAATTTTTAACTTAAGAAAATATCTTAAAAAAAAAAAAATTAGTGAAAGTTATACCAGATGAGCAAAGACAAAATATTAGTCTCAATTTTTTTATGACTATTTAACTGTGATTTCACATTGGTCTCAGGGGGCGTTTTTCCCGTTTCCATTGGATTAGCTCACAGTAATGAGCATCTACCTTAAATTCACTTGGGAGGAATGATATTTTAGCATTGCTGAAAAGCATCTTGCTTTCTTTTCAGCATCTTCATTTCTACAATCTATCCTATATTGTCCAAACAGTGAGTACGTCCTTCAAGACCAAAACTTAACGTGTCAATAGAGTGCTATTTATTGCCACAAATCTATTTGCCTTATGGTGTTGTCTCTTTGCTTTTTTATCATCTACAGAATAAACAGGTTTTTGATCTTCACTGTTTCTTTCTGTAGTTAGATGATGAGCCAGCTATGCACCACTGTGCCTAGGAAATGCCAACAGTTTACCATTGATAGAACTTTCTCTTCTTCTCAGAATATCCAGGTTTGCATGTGAACACTTACGAACTGTAAGAAGAACATATGTAGGTTTCTCTCAGCTGCCATTACTTTGCATTTGTGGTGCAAATTTGCTCACATTAAGTTTTGACATTTGCAATTCTGTATTCTAACCGTGCCAATGTAAATAAGTACATGAACAATCACCTAATTCCTAAGAAAGAGCAAGGTCTCAGAAAATAAATTTACTTATTCCTGTGTAACTCTAACAGCAAGTCTCCACTTTTCTGCTAAGGTTTATATCAAGGTTAACACATGTAATTTACAGTGAGAAATACGTGGAATGAAAAAATGTTGCATAACTGAGATTTTTTTACAGAATTTGTTGTCAAAATGACAACACAAATGTATTTTTTCTCTGTAGTGACTGAGACTTAATTTAGTAGTTAGACAGTAACTGGTGATCTAGCAGGATTCCCAATCCAGGAAAGGAATGTCGAGGAACCTTTGGGAACTTCTTATGTGGGATTCCCCGCACTACTCTTGCACCATACTTGGGCAGATGTTCTTCTCCTCTTCTAAGTAGCAGGAGTTGCATGTGTTTGAGTGTTTGTTGAGAGTGTTCACAGGGAAAAAATGTATTCAAGTACCTCATGGATTTTATAGGCTCATAAACCATCATGAAATGAAATAAGAATCTTCTCAAGTGCTGTATAGTCAAGCTGGGCAATATAAGTTTCTTTTTAGATATGTTTTAAAAGAAGTAGAACTAAGAGTCCCTCATTAGCTTCCTTGTTTATAGAATGTTTTGCATATTTAAATTTTAATTTTATTATATTTAGATGCTCTTTTTTTTCCTTACCATTTCTTTCTGCCTGAATGTTTATCAGAATCCTCCTTCCAATGAAGGAATTTGCAGTAAATACAAAATAGACTTCATTGTAATGCATTGAAGTGACTATATTGAAAAATTATGTGTTTTTTTTTTAATTTTACAATTAAAAATCACTTAAATACCCATTTTAATACACCAAAAACTGAAAATACCTTCAACTTTCTTATTTTTTTAAACTAACTTTTGACCAGTATTGGCCTGTACTTTCTTGCACTTCTGTTCTTGACAAAAATGCTTTGATATGAATCTTTGCACTTTGCTCTATGAAGATGCAAGTCCTCATAGACCAGTTTATCATTTAAAACTCTGTTTCCAAAAAAAACCCAACTAATCTTTTATCTGTACACTTCTGGGATTTACATGTCAATTAAATTGAAATCATCCAGATTCTCTAACGTGTATTGAACTGTGTACTTTAGGTAGACAATATGTGAAAACTTCTTTGCAAGTATGATGCACTCTTTTGTTTCAAGGACAGTGATATAACACAAAAACAATAAAATAATTTTCAACATCAAAACAAGTTTCTGAATATTTATAAGACACATAAGAAGGATAGAGGTGAGCCCAGTAGACTACCACTTTAATAGATATCTCATTTTAGTCAGATGTAAAAAAGTTGAAAAAGAATTTAAAATGTTCAGATCTCCCTGTTATTTAAATGTATTGCTTAAAGTGAATTGCAGACCAATCCCAAGTGAATATACAAACTGTTGGCTGTTTTCTGAAAGAAAAATGGAAACAGCACTATGAGTCAGAAAAGCACCTTTTCTAAGGTGGCATAAGAAGCAAACTACATAGGGAAAATATTTGTGCAGAAGATATTTCATAAAGTTGCAGATCTTGAAAACTGGTAAGAGAAAAAGGTTTTCAGTCTTTTAACTCTTTCAGGTCTTTCAGGTTTTCAAGTGAGTCCTGCCAATCATTGTATCTGAAGTCTGTTCCACAGAATTGAACTGAACAGAAGATACAGACCAGAAAATTCTTTTCTTTCTATTTGTATTAAATATCACTCAGTAAAAAAAGTTAGTGGACTGAGAAGAAAAATACCTCTTTATTTTCTCCCATCAATCCTTGCTGAAACTTAAAAGCATTTTAATTTAGTTTGTGAGTGAAGCATCCTGGGCAACATTGTCCCCTGAAGGTTTCTGCAACAACATAATACCGAAACCAGGACAACAGCATGTAAATCTTTGCAAGACACTATCCCTACCATGGATTGATGAAAGCTCCTTTCTTTATTTTAACTTCTTACAGGCATAAGATTACAATCACGGAAAAGCATTTTTTAGTTTGCAGCAGTACTTAAGTGTATTATTTTTAAATACTGTATGATGAACTGTAGTGTTTTTAGCCACAGCTTTTATGAAGACCTAGTTGCTTCAACTGTAGTTTAGCAACTGTAGTTGCCTGAGGCGTGTGTGGAGATATTTTTTTTTTCAAGTGTCTGTCTAAAATTGAGCTTTAATTCATATTTTTAAAGTTTCAGCTTGCTACCCTTAGGTAACTTAAAATTTTAAAACACTAATTGTCCTTGAACTTAGCCCTTGTAGCAGATTTCAGTGAGACTAGTCAGTCTTGAAGACTACTCAGTTTTGAAGATTAAAGGCATATGTATGGAGGACAGTATGAATAAGGAAGACTGTATAAGAAGATTTTATAGTATATTTGAGGTCATATGTATTTGGTTTTGTTATTGTGGTACACTGACAGATATCAATACAGATATAAGTGCACCTTAAGGCACAGGCATAAGTCAGAAAACTTAAAATATCTGAATGAGATTGTTTAACTGAATTATAGAAATGTGGGATGCTACAGATTACATCTAGAAAAATATCACCATATTTTTTACTTTTCATTGTTTCAAAAAAAGGGCTAAATTTTGTTTGAAGAGTTATCTGCTAGCTCTTCTTCAATGATTTCACTTCCCTTTTTTCACGCTCCATATGTCTGGTTTGTCACCCGTATGCAGCTATACAAGCTTGCTGTTCTCCTGTTTTGGCTGGGTTTTGGCATGAAAAGAAAAAATGCTAATTGACATAACCTCTTCAAAGTTGCTGTAGAAGCAAGGGTTGTGTGGAAAAATACCAATGTGTTGCATTCACAGCAAAGCTGTGCAACACTGGGCAAAATCTTGAAAGCGTGACCACCAGCTACAGTGTGTTTGTGTTTGTGGGTGTGAGTGTGGGCGTTGCAGAGTGAACCTGCAGGAAGGACAACTGTCGCTTCCTGGAGAACTCCAACTGTAATAACCTTCTTTAAGATTCAAACCATTCAGCCTCACACTGGATCGTACTTTCTTAAGAACCTTGTCTGAATCAGGAAGATGTAGAAGACCTGGAGATGTTTTCTGCTTGCCTGCCTGGCTTAACCATAAAACTGCCTCCCAGAAGGGTTTTAGTAGCCCCAAAGCATGTGGCATAGTCAAGCTCATACTTACAACTGTACCTCTTTTGGAGCAGAAGCTGCCTATGTGATCCCATACTTCATGTTCCTTAACCTTCATTCTCCTGTGGTCCTGTAATAGGGGAATGCTGTGGCATTATTGGTGCGTTTATTCAGGTGACATAATTTGGGAAATTATTTCAGTTCAAAGTATCTGAAATAATGTGAGGTTTTGTTCTGTCTAAATAGTTAGTGTGGTTTGCTTTTATATTCTATTTTATTGAGAGCTTATGAAAATTAAAATAGCAATGATATGGTTCTTTCTGGACAAATGTTACATTATTTATACCCTCATTATTAATACACTTTGACTGTCTCTCTCTTTTCATTTCCCTTTCTTTCAGTCCCCATTTCCTTCTCATATTTCAAAAGCACTAGACCTTTGTTTGACAATTTAATTACGCTATCTAAAATCAGACTGAGACAATCCAAGGGTTGCAGTCCAGTCCTGGGTCACAAATGAGCCTCATAGTTATGCAAACTTATGCATTGAGTAAGTGGGTAAGTAAAGAAAATATGACAAGTTTGACTGCATTTTTTTTTGAGGATTGTGGGATCATTCAAACTTGGAAAAGGGCAATTTAGGCAGATCAGAGCTGAAGACTATATTATCTTGACTCCGTGAAACAAAATGGTTGACCTTTGTTCAGTTCTGAGCAGCAGAAATGAAGTGCGAAAATGATCATGCCATGCTGCAGGAACATTTAATAAAGTAAGATGTAGTCACTCAGGGATGTCATGATTCCATTGTATTTCTTTGATCCATCCCCCTTCCACCAGTGTGGATGTCGTTCCCTGTAGTACTTCTACTTTTATCTAATTAATCTGTTCTGATGATACAGCCCCTTGTAAAGGAAATTCTGCAACATCCAGAGACCTGATTTGCTCATAAAATAACTGACACAATTTCAGTTTGATCATTTTGTATTTTGAGTGTGTCTTGTCAAACAAGTCTTAGATGCTGTCTTGACTCTGAATGATGCATCAAATTAGCATTAAATAACTGCCTGCTGCTTCTCTTTGCAGTCTGTACTCACAGATCTGCAGCTTGACATGAAGTATGCAGCATCTACCTTTAAAAATGCAGGGAGCTCAGTTCATATCTTCACTCTGGAATTCATTCCTGAAGAAGATAGATTGGTTAAAGCTTTAAACCTATTTTTGTATTACTTATTTCATCTTCATAGATCTAATATATTGCAAATCAACTTAGAATTATTGTGGGACCTTGTAAGATTCTGTCACTAGCATATATGCCTAAGTCTTCACTATTATATGATTACAATTTTTTAAAATCTTTTTAAGAGAATTTTATATTAGTAGTAATAGTTATAATAGTTTCAGATTGTTGTAGGAACTTCAGCAGGAAGCTGATCACACAGAATTTCCAGTTTCTTGCTCTGAAAGTTTGTCTTAAGTATCACTTGAAAAAAGGTGACAGTGAAGGTGCTTAATTTGCTGTTTTCTTAGGTATCTTAGATATCGATACCTTAAGGTTGTCTCAGCTGAATTTTTCATCTGATTATGAGTAAGTAGTCTCACATTTATAGTTATAATAAAGAAAGGTTGAATCAAGGACTATAATAATTTGATCCATGAATCATACTACTTCATTGTGTACCAAATGCAACTTTAGCTATAAGCCAGCATGTTTGATGCATTT
The DNA here is from genome assembly GCA_013400515.1 of Erpornis zantholeuca. NCBI lineage: Eukaryota > Metazoa > Chordata > Aves > Passeriformes > Timaliidae > Erpornis > Erpornis zantholeuca. The sequence continues at coordinate 56,478 of VZTN01032250.1, forward strand.
TTACATCCTATTTTCCCAAATCATGAGTGTGGAGCTCATAATCATACCCAAATCGTTCTGTATTTTTGAGCTGTATAAAAGGAAAATAAATAACTTGGTAATCAATAAATGATCAGTAATAATTCAATTATAAATTATTCAATTACAAATATCAATAAAAAATACTGTCTCTAGCAGTTTGTCTTAAGGAATTTTAATGCTGGCAGTTTTTGTGGATGAGGGACTTCAGCTGTGTAAGTTATCACATAGAGTTTAGTGATACTTTCAGATGCAGAAGTTATTGCAGAATTTATTACTGTCATCATCATCATCATCATTTGAGGGTTTATGCTGGATCTTGTGGGTAGCTTTCATGTTTTAGGATGTAATGTTATCCTGTAGTAGTTTATGAGTTGTCAATAATAGTGAATTATTAAATGTCAGCAAGGGGTAGCCTAGATGGCTGTTTTGTTACTTGTTTTTAATTAGTTTTCGTGTAGCTTTAGAACTTGGTCTGAGACTATCCAGCATTAATTTTGTATGATAACCTCATTAAGATAGAATTCAACTTTTGTGTTGGGTTTGCATGGGCAGGTTTTGGTAGTGGGGAGACTACAGGGGTGGCTTCTGTGAGAAGCTGCCAGAAGCTTCCCCCATGTCTGGCAGAGCCAGTGCCAGCTGGCTCCAGGATAGACCCACCGCTGGCCAAGGCCAAGCCCATCAGGAATTGTGGTAGCACCTCTGTGCTTTAACATATTAAAGAAGAGGAAAAAGGTTATTGTGCGTTGTAATTGGGGCCAGAGAAGAGTGGAGTGAGAACATGTGAGAGGAACAGCTCCACAGACACGAAGGTCAGTGCAAAAGGAAGGGCAGGAGGTGCTCCAGGTGCGGGAGCTGAGATTCCCCTGAGGCCCATGGTGCAGATCACGGTGAGGCAGCTGTGCCCCTGCCATGGAGGTCCGTGGGGATACAGAGATCCACCTCCAGCCCGTGGAAGAGACCCACACTGGGTGCCCAAAAGATGCCCATGGCTGCCCAAAAGAGGATTGTGAACCTGTGCCAGGCCCATGCTGGAGCAGGGTCCTGGCATATGGCAGCTGGCAGGGGTCTGTGGCTCACACCCAGGACGCCATGGCGGTCCCAGAGAGAGCATCCCACAAGAGACAGCCTTCCAGGAGTCTCCGGCGTTTCCCAGCCACCAGGGTACCTCAGCAAGGGAGTGCCTGTTGCAGCAGGCAATCAGCTCTGAGTAGTGATTCAGCAAGACTGATTTCAGCTCTGCCCTGTGGGGTGACCCCAGGCTGACCCAGGGAGAGAGAGACAGGAGCATCGTGTAGCGGTTCCACAAAGGGTGGCTTTATTGTCCAGCACCCCGCAAAGGGTAGCCAGGGACAGAGCTGCCCGAGGGCCCAAGGGTAGATACCCGGGTACATATGGGGAGAGATGGGGTGGTGTCAGAAGGCAGAAGCCAACAGGATATAAATAATCTACATAGGGTCCTGAGAGGGTCATGGGAAGTCACCATAACCAAAAGTTCTGCTTCTTCCAAGGGGATCTCTGCAGGGAAGCTATGTGATAATGCTTATCACAGCTCTCTCAGGGGACCTCTCTCCAGGGCAGAGGCTGGACAGGCTTATCTGTCTCCACACTGGCAGGGATCTTGGGACCTATCTACCTGCCCTGTTGGAGGGAGGAGGTAGAGCTGGGAAGGAGGGGGAGGTTAGGGGAAGGTGTTTTTAAGATTTGTTTTACTTCTCATTAACCTGCTCTGATTTTGTTAGCAATAAATTCAGTTAACATCCCCAAGTTGAGTCAGTTTTGTCTGTACTGGCAATCAGTGAGTCCTGTCCTTATCTCAATTCATAAACCCTCCCTGTCCACCTGGGGAGAGGAATGATAGAGCAGCGTTGGTGGGTGTCTGTCATCCAGCCAGTGTCAACCCACCACAGCTCTTGATACTTTGCAACCATATTGCGAGGAAGGCTAAATCTGTTTAAATGTGCTAGATTGTTTTCAAAAAGCATTCTGTTCTGTGGAAGGGGATTTAGAGTGCTCCTAAAGTGATGTTAAAAGAATGCAAGTAGTAATCTGATTCTCCCTTTAGGACATTAATCTTTTAACAGTAGTATCAGCTAAGACTGGCATTGATAATTCAATCACTCAAGTAGCTGAATTTGCATTTGGCAGAAAATGTTTGGAAACATCTGCAACAAGTGCTCAAAACTACTGTTGCAGTTCAGCAACTGCTGTTGCTGAATGGATGTAGAAAATAGCCATAAACCTTAAAAGAATATTCATTAAACAGAGTACTCATTAGGCAATTTGTGAACTGAACCACATTAATTACACTGCTTAGAAATTGTCTTGAAATAGGGACTTTTTTTTCTTAGAAAACAGTACACAAGAAAAAATTTTAACAAAATGCTTTGGTATTTTCTGTTTAATCAAGATGTAAAGGATTTGCTTTTCTTTTTTTGCACATAGCTTTTAGTGAAGTTAATGGGACCTGCATTATATTGTTCCTCATTATAAACCTATAAATCTCCTTCAGAAACATAAAATGCTGTGAAACCTGTCAACCGGCAGTATATTGTATTTATTAGGATCATGAATCCCTAATTTGTAATTTAGAAAAGTGCCAGCTCAGTGAAGAGGTTATTTACTGGCAGGTGTGTATATTTTGTATAGGACTTTTTCATAAACCATTCTGACTTGTTTGCTGATGACTTCTTTTGCAGAATGTGATTTGTTGACTTATCTCATAAACCCTCTATAAGCAGACCAGTCTTGATACTTTTTGTCAGAGAAGCAGCCAAACCACTCCAATTTTTCTGAGAATCGCTTTCAACAGTTTCACAAGAATATTTTTTTTTCCACTCTGTGCTTTTAATTTAATGTACAGTGTTATGCACATGTTCATAATTTGTCCATACTATTTCCAGTTCGATTGTGTAAATCACCGCCTCAGAGCAAAGTTCCATCTCCTAGTTCTCCTTATGGCCCATGAATCAAACCAGGAAAGGGAGACTTTTGCAGGCTGACACTCCAGAATTGTGACACACTTGTGCAGTAACTTAAAACACATATAGAAATGACAGTGAGTGGAGCTCTAATTTTAGTTGCTTTGCACATTTTACCACATAACTTTTTTTTTCTCTCTCCTTGGTAATTGCAGACATTACCTTTACTTGCAGACAGTTAGTCTGGGAAGGCTGGGAAAGACAATTTAATGTTTTTCCACGTCTGGTTTACTAGATGTATTCCTTAACAGAAACTTGTCAGTCTTCTTTTATGACTCTGTTTGTGATATACAAGGAAGATAAAATACATATTACTTACTTCTGATAATCAGTAAAGACAGTGATAAGGAAAAGGATAATGTGAATTTTATTAGGACATTTTCTATTTTAAATAATTGTAAGGACAGTAAAAGTCAATACTATTGCTGAAAATGTCAACTTCATAGACTTTAGAAATTACTAGTAACTAATATTTAAAGAAAAGGGTATTGCCTAGAACTATTCTCTTCTTTACAAGATTTTCTGCCAAGGTGAAAAAAAGCAAAATATTCCAGGCACAAGATTTTAGGCATGCATTAGTCCAACAGAGCACCAGAAAGTGCTGTAATATATTTACTACTGCTGCTCTTGAGCCCAGGGTTGAAATAGAGTTCATAGTTTATAGAAAAAAAAAATCCCAAAATATTACTCTTTCCCAAATGTACATGATTCATGATGGAATTATGCATGTGTTGACCTAGCTTTTATTTTACAGATTTATTCTTGCTGTTTGCAGAGATTTCTGTAGATAATCGCAGTCACTCCTTATTATGGGTGTAAATGAGCACCTTTTTTGCTGGGATGGCATTTCTCCATCGGGTCAGGGAGAGCGGCACAGAGACGCTTGGCAGGGACCCAGGGCTCTCTCCAAGCAGGAGGAGATGGGAGGGAGGGAGTAAAGGAAGGAAAATTCAAACTGTTTCACCCAAGGCACCCAGGGAAGGCAATAGGCCCTTCTGTAGGGAATGAGAAATCCTTGCATTTACACCTTCAGAGATAATAATAAAACCTGGAAACGTCATATCTACATCTGCAGTGCTGGCCTGCATGGCTTTATGAACTGTATAGTTGGTTTTTAACATTTTTTGGGGTAAGGTGGGCAGTCATTTGAGGTTTGTACAGACATGCCCAGAGAATTCCTTACATTTTTGCCTGTCATTACTGTGATACCTTAATTCGGCTCCATGCATGCAGCAGAGGCCAGGGAATGCTTTATTCTGAGTAGTTTCTGGGACAAGGAAGCAAGACAGGAATGCATTCAAGGTGATCTGAATTTAGACAGATGCCTTATAGTCTTGTTTACACTAAAGGCAAAAAAGCACAAAGGACTTTGACATAGTCTTTGCCAACTTTCTTCCTGGCTCAATCTGCTATAGATCTGCAAAGAGCTTTCTCCATGAGACAAGTACTCGCTTTCGATAGCATCTGTCCATGTTATGTCAGTCAAAGTACGCAGAGTAAATAGTAACAAAGAATGCCTAGTATTCCTTATGGGAAATAGCCCATTTAATCATAAGGAAGAAGAATTATTAAGCTTCTTCAAGGAAAATACAGTGCCTATCAAAGACTGAAGATGATGGTCTTCCAATAAATAAACTTGAAAAAAAAAATTTGGTCATTGTTTCAGGAGTTTTTTTTTAAAATGTGGCTTGTAAAATAATCACAGATTAATGGGAGGTTAGTCACTGCTGTAAGCTGTCAAACACTGTGATGGTACTGAAGAAATGAGCCCCCCCCCCAAAAAGGTGTATTATGAAGGTAAAAGTAATTTTGTAAAGGACTGATGGAACAGGTATAGCTTATTACTTTATTCTTCTATTTTTAAATGCTTTGATAAGGTCTATAAAAGTGCACAGAAGACTTTTAATTTACACAGTCAAAAATGTCCATTCAAAAATGTGATTACATAAGAGAAGACTTCAGACATAGATAGGGATTTCCTTTCAAGCTGATCTTTAATCATAAGAGTCAAACTTTTAACATTTAAAACACCTGAAGAGCAAGAAACATTCAGCAAGATCCTGACCCTTACCAAGTATCACAGCCCATGGAGGGCGTTGACAAAAGTACAATAATAAAAAAAAAGCTGACTCGTTTTGCATCTAAATGCAGGCAAAAAACCAAGCAAAACCCAGAAGTCCCACATGAACAAAAAACCAAAAAAGCCCACTCTGTAGGGCTGACAGTAGATTAGATCTCAAACACTATTGGGAATAGAAGAAAAGGGAAATTGTTGTGGCAATGCTACTATCCTCTAAAAAGCTTTCTTTTTCCTTTTGGCAGTGACTACTGTGGCTGGATGATATTATGGAAGCACAGTTTCTGCTAATTAGAGTGAGCTAAAAGTTTTTTCAGAGTAAATGGTGTTCTGTTGGAAAATATTGATTAAAAAACACCGTGATACTGTAAGTAGGTTTTTCTATTACAGTGCAGGACTGCCTACATTCCCAAGCTAGTGGCATCAGCAGTGCAGGATGCACCTGCCCTGCATCCTCCTTCAAGCTGGGAAACCACTTAAAGTCAAGGACAATGTCATGCCTGCTCTGCCAGGACCTCTGAAGTACCCTTCTCTAATTCTTTGCTAGAATTACAGAATCATTGTGTTGCAAAAGACCATGAAGAGAGACCAGCTGATAACACTGCCAAGACCACCATTAAGCCATGTCCATAAGGGCTACACCTGTGCATCTTTTAAATATCTCAATTTCCCTGGACAGCCTGTTCAGGACATGACAACGCTTTCCATGAAGAAATTTCTCCTGATATCCAATCTAAACTTGCCCTGGCATAGGTTGAGGCCATTTCCTCTTGTCTTGTCACTTGATACCTGGGAGAAGACACCAGCCTCCACCTTGTTACACTCTCCTTTCAGGCAGTTGTAGAGAGTGATAAGGTCTCCCCTGAGAGCATCCTTTTGTCCAGGCTAAATAACCCCAGCTCCCTCAGCTGCTTCTCACAGGATTTGTGCTCCAGACCCTTCCCCAGCTCTGATGCCCTTCTCTGGACATGATCCAGCACCTCAGTGTCTTTCTTGCCATGAGGGGCTCAGAACTTGAGGTGTGGCCTCACCAGTGCTGAGTATAGGTGGACAATCCCTGCCCTGGTCCTGATGGCCACACTCTTGCTGATACAGGCCAGGATGCCATTGGTCTTCTTGGCCACCTGGGTGCAGGCTGGCTCATGTTCCTCTGACTGTTGACCAGCACCCCCAGGTCCTTTTCCAATGGGCAGTTTTTAAGCCACTCTGCCCCCAGCCTGTAGCAGTGGGGAGGCTTGTTGGGACCCAGGTGCAGGACCCAGCACTTTGCCTTGTTGAACCTCATACCTTTGACCCCAGCCCATTGATGCAGCCAGTCCAGATCCCACTCTAGAGCAGAGGGGTCCTACAGTCAAGCAAAGCAATAACCCTTTCTGCCAGGATCTTTGTTTGAAAATGGGCTAAGAAATTAGTTCAAGTCCTCACCCAAAATTTTTAGGTCCCACCCTGTCTCTTTTTGACTCATTCAACTGCTTTGCTCACAGATTCATTGCATAAAAGGGGATTTTCCCTGTGAAACATGGGTGCAAGCTCCTCTAACTATATATATCAGTTGCTAGCTCCTTTTTGTTGAGAGATATAGCTATAGCATTTGGATACACATGGAAAGGGACAGAAACTTGAGAACTTGACCTGAACCAGCAGCTAAGAGAATTTCTACCTCCTATAATGTGGAAACTTTAGAGGTTATCAAAATTGGCAAGCTCTGAGAAAGCACTGGGCCTGTAAGAGGAAAGAAACCATCTAGTTTGTACTCAGGAACCCTTCAAATCTTTCCCACTTCTGCTGAAGAGTGACAGCTCTGTTTCCTGAACCACCCTCAGTCCAACCCCCCACAGGCAACTCTAGGCACACACACCAACTGCCTTCCTCTTTAGAGGATGCCCATGAGTCCCACTTGCCTGAAAGATGGGAGGACCTGGACACCCCAGCCCAGGTTCTACAAGGGTTACAGCTGGTTATTGAAACTGAGAATCTGAAAGCAGTGATGAACAGGATTTCAAGAGTGTCAGTCCTCACTGCTGAACCCTGAGATTCCTAAGGAAATACAATTTATTGAAAATGTTTCGGAATTTCTTCTGAATATTCATCATAGTTTGCCTGTCCATGGTTTTAATAATATGGAACTCCTATTCTCATTATATACTTGACAATACCCAGTGAGAAACCTTTGTTTCATGGTGATAATTAGAAGCTTTGTAATTTCAGAGTATTTTTATGCATACTTTAACACAGGGGTATTTTCAGTTCTGTGAAGTTATATTTGTCACATAGGTGAATCAAAACCATCTAAAAGTAGTCAGTCAATAGAAAAAAAAAATCTTTCATGAGATGACTTTCCACTAGCACATTCTCAGTGGATGTATACTTCTTCCTCGTGTGTCAGCTGGTATTCTCTGTTACTGAAGGAGAGTCATTTCAGCAGAGTCGATTTTCGTAAGAGTGGGCAGAAAAAGGTCTGAGTTCCTTATTTGCATACTATTTACTGTGGGAAGTCATAGAACATTCTTTTCTGCACCTTTAGGAAAGGCCTAAATACTTAGTTCTGTAGTTCTGAGACTCTCTCACCTGAAGGAGATGCCACTTGCAGAAAAAGGCACCCACCTACTCTAGTATCTTCTTCCACTTGGCTGATCCAGAGGAGCAGCTGGGGAAGTTTTTCCAGTGACCCCTGAGAGACAAGGCTCCCTGAGTCACAGCAGAGCATGTCCAACTAGGACCAATGAGCTGTGAGGCTAAGCAACAGATTGATTACTCTCACTGATAAGTCGCCTGATAGTTCTCAGGTGTTCATACAGTCATGATTTAGGTCAGGAATGAGCTGATTTTCCTTGCTGCTTCATTGCCGCCCTCCAGTTTGTCACATTTTTTCCTGTAGGGTTTTACACCTTCCCATGTCAGTAGTTTTCTTCTTGAATCTCCCACAATTCTTTCTGTGCTTTCCTTCCAGTACCTCTTTTGGCTTTAGTGTGGACTTTCTCACATTGTAGTAATGTCTTAGGTTTTAACTTTTATATTTTTCAAACCCTGTACTGCTAGTGTGACTGAAATTTTCTGTAGCTTGTTAAGTGCTGTTCTCTATTCTAAGATAGACATAACAAAACCTCTAACTTGCTCTCCAAGGACACTCAGACCAAGAACTGTAAACCATCATCTTGGGGAGAGGCGGGCAAGCTTGGGGAAATCACATCCTTGGCTGGGTTCTGGTTGGTGAATTTATGCTGATATAAAAGTGTGAAGCACTCGTGACCTGGGCGTCCATTCTGGGATCCACTGAGGCAGGACCCTCTGGAGCCAAAAGTGTACCTCTGAACACCTTTCAAATAAATACCACCTTTTTTTCCTTTATTCCTGTCTAGTCTCTGTTTCTAGGTAGCCAGTTTAAGGCATCAGTAGCAGCAATTGGATCTGCAGAACCTAGCCCGGGACAAATAAACTTGCACCAAATTTGGCTCACAGACTGCAGAACTCCTGCATGGGGATGACAAGGCATTATTTTTTGCAGCACTTGGCCTCTTTTGCTAATCTTGAGTGATTTCTCTGGGCATGACACTTGTTGACATATTCTTAGCATGCTTCTCTGGGGAAAAAAGAAAGGAAAAAAGTTTCCCCCCTCCCTTATAAGGTCAAAGATATACAAACTTGGACAAAGTGCTTTGAGTTTTAGCTTAAAATTTGTGTCACAGTAAGGTTAATACTTAGGAGCTGGTAGAGGCATTTTGCTTTTCACAGTGGTTAGTTCCAAACAGAAAATAAAGGACAAATGCCAGCATTTCTGGCCCTGAAATTTCATGGGTAGACCTTGAGTTAGTATGATAACAGGACTCTCAGATCTTTATAAATTGTATTCTCCCTTTTTGTACTCTCTTTTTCCTGAAGGAACTAAGAAAGAGATTAGGCTGAAAAATATTTTGATAAAGAGTTTATGGCAGAAGCACCAAAGTCTTATTATTGATGTATCCATTACAGCTTATGAACCTATGACCAACTCAGCATTTATCATGTTTGTCTTTGTGAGCTGTTTCTGTGACTGGCATTGCAGGAAAGCATGTCATTATTAATCAGAAGACAGAAATGTAGATTAATCTGTTAAATGGCAGCACAAAAGTGTTTCCTTGGACTGATTGAAGCCACATGAATAAGAGGAGAGCACTTTGACTGATGACTCTTAAACAGTTGTTGTTAAGTTTAGTATTTTAGAAACATGGATTTTATGCATGACAATACAGTGATTAGCAAGGGATCTGCACAGCTTTGAAATACACTTGACAGTGCAATCAAATGCCATTACTGTATCTCATTCAGCTTTAACCTTTGATGTATATATATTATGGTATAACTACCTTAAGGACTGGTTTGGGCAGTTAGTCCCAGGAAGCTGAGTCCAGCACGCTCTCCTGCTGCAACAGTGTTTCTGTGCATATATGACCTAAGGGGTGTAAATATGTCTCGGGTATGCCATGAGCTACAGTCACATCTTTGGATTTCAGTTTTACTTGAAGAATGTTTAAAATCTTGATTTAAATCTTTATAAATACATGACTGTGTACAAGCTCATCCTGCTGTTTTAATCATAAAATTGTTCTGAGGGTGGATTGAATTTAAAGCCTGCCTTGCATTGTGTTTTATGGTCATGGTAAAGCAATGTGCTGCTTGTATTCTACTTCTCACTATAATGCTATATAGGATATTTCTGCTGTTACAGTAGGGGACATAATACACAGCAAAAATCAATTGAGGGGGAGGGGAAGTTGGCTGCTTGTTCCCAGGTGGGAGCATGCTTTGAAATCAGAAAATTGCAGCCATGTAGCCAGTGAGATGATGGAGCTACTGGTGCTGAATCACAGCCTTGCCGTGTGCTTTCCACAAGGCACTGATCACAAAGGCAGTTATGCGCCCGCCAAGAGGTAACTAAAGATTCTTCTCACAAACTGTGCTATCAAAAACCAATTTGTCTGACTGTGTATGCTTGGAAAATAAAATGATCTTGAGCACTGGGGTAGTGGTACTGCGTCTAGTAGTTTAGTTAGGAATACTCGAGGGACTTCAGTTCTTTCTTTAGCATCTGTACAGTCTTAGTCTGAACAAGTTTGCCTTGGCCTCAGCTTCAGTAGCTTATTACTGAAATCTTCCCAAGGACAACAGGGTCAGGGCTTCTTGTAAATGAATGTTCCCTGTGGGACCTGTAATGAAGAGACTGTTAACTAATTATCAGTCCGCTTGGAAGGCATTCATTTTTTAATTGACCTCAAAGAATTCAAGGAACAAAAGGAATCTGAGAAAAATTATTTGAGTCCGAGGCAAACAAATGAGTCAGTTTCTTTCTTGGATAGTTGCACAGGCTTATTGGAGTCCACCAGACATAAAAGGTTTTCAAGTTCAAAATTCCTTTGATTAAAATTAGGAGAGCTGTGTCTGATGGCACGATCTGTGTGTTACAGACAGGTTTCCCTTCCTTCCTCCAGCTGTCATTTTCTGTGCAAATATTGCTCCTGTCATCACTTGTCAGGCCAATATTACAGTGGAATTAATTTAAAACATAATCTGTTTCCTTTTAGTTTGAGTAGGAAAGTTCAATCTGTGACTTGAATGTCAGGTGCAGTTTTACAGAGGCTGCTTGCAGGGCTGTTATACCCCACAGAGAAGATAATTACAAAGTCAGAAGGAGCCTTAGGACTTTTTGGTTAGAGAACAGGGTTTTGTCCAACAAAATGATATTTTAATTTTCGCAATTTGAATATTGCCTGAAATGCTAAAACTCATGTTTCTAATTTATTTTTAACTGCTAAATATTAATGCAGAAAACATTATAGTGCTGCTTGGGCTTTTTTTCAAATTAAAGATGATTGTTAGTCAAATTCTTCTACAGAACTGTTTTCTCTTAGCAGTTGTGTGACAGAACAGTGTAAGTGTACTGGAGAATAATAGCTTTCTCTAATAGCAAATTAATAATGTGATCATTAAGAGACACCAATCAGAGTTTCCCTGATTTTACCAGGGAACTTAAATTGAAAACATCGAAAAGTAGGTATTCAGAAATATCATCACCAATACTGAAAATGATCCAAATCTCAAAACAGCAGACAAGGGTTAAAGTTGAACGAGGTTTTTCTTTCAACTCTATTCATCATGGATAATGAATAATCTTTTAAAATAACATCATTAATAATCTTTTAAAATAACAGAAAATACAGAAAATTCTGTGGAAAGTGTTAATTTAGAAACAGAAGTCAATCAGTTCCAGTCCTTTATAATTCTGAGAGGTAGGAAGTTCTGAAGTACCTAATCATACCACAGAAGGGCCAAATTTGAATGGAATGGTGTCAGATCATCTGGTGTCAGGCACTGTGGGAAAGGGAGCCCAGATGGGGTTAACTAACACCCTGCCCAACTGAGTCTTGAAAAACCCCAGCAGTGAGGCATCCACCATGTCCCTGGGGAGGTTCTTCCAGTGACTTTTCTCACTTTAAGAAATTTCTTTCTTATGCCAAGATAAAACTTCTTCTGGTGTAGCTTGTGTCTTTTGCCCCTTGTCTTGTCCATGTGGTTCCTTGTGACGAGAGAGCCTCCATCCTCTTTGTACCTGCCCTTTAAGTACTGTAATGCTGTGATTGGGTCCCTCCTGAGCCTTGTATTTTTCCAGGGGAAAAAACCTGACTCTTTCAATCTTTTCTTACATGGCTGGTTATCCGGTCTTTTGAGCATCTTCATGATGCTCCTTTAGACTCTCTCCAGTCTGTCTGCATCTTCCTTGGGTTGTGGGGACCAGATTAGGGCACAGTGCTCCAGGTGCAGCCTGACAAGCACAGAGTATAGTGGGATGATCATGTCTCCACCTCTGCTAGCAATGCCCCTGGGGATGCAGCCCATATCAGGTTTACTTCTGCTGCTGCAGGGTTCTGTTGACTCATGTTGACTTGGTGTCCACCAGGAGCACCTGTCCTTCTCAGCAAGGCAGCTCCCCAGCCACACAGGTGTCAATGTGTCAAACAGGCTCTTGGGCGATTCTGTTCCCAGGGCAGGACTTCATACTTTGATACATCTTCGTTAAAGCTCATACTGTTAGTAAATTCCACTCCTTTCTCCACAAGTGGCTGAATATGAGCAGGTCTGAAGCAAGTATTTCTGATTTTAAAGAGCATGGCTAACGACAAAGCCACATCACATTAATCTAACCTGCAGGATGAAGAAGGCAGAGCTATCTTCTCTTCTTTTAGACTCTGTTGATGTATACAAGGTGATCAAGTTTGAAAGCACACATTTAATTTACCCCTTTTATTAACTAATTATTATTCATTGCTGGATCTGTGAAGCAGGGTGGTGACTGTGTTTCTATTCTCCCCAGTCATACAGTTAGCCCTGCCATTCTGTGAACAGACCAATATCAGGGTTTTAAATTCATGATTAGGATAGAAACTATAAAATTTTGACTGCCTGAGAAAGAATTGCTTCCAAAATTGCCAAACTTGCAACATGGCCCATAAAAAATTCTGCCTGATGTTAAATATGTTATGTGATAATACTTCCATTTCTAATAATGTAACCAATGCTTGCATCAGGTGTTCAGGAAATTTGGTGGTTAAATTGTTAAGGGTAATGTTAGATTCCATAGGGTTTACCAATCCCTTAGACTTCTATCTATGTGGTGTCTTCTGCAAGTAGTTACCATGCTCAGATCAGTTCAGGCATTTTGATACACAGTAAAAGCATTTATTCAGCTTGAGAGCTGTAAGTTGTGATTTTTAAAACACTTCTGAGTTTCGTAGCATGTTTTGAGGACACCAAACAGCAATACATGTGAATATAAAACAAGTGCTTTATAAATTGCTTTATCACACTTCAAAGCAGCGTGCTAGCAGGATTGCCAAATTCAACTGCAAAACTTGCCAATTTGGATCATGTGAAGGCAGGTGTGAGATTACAGCTGTAATAAAACTGAAATTGAATACTGGTAGCCGAATTTGTAGTAGGCAATTGATTTGATTTATATAACATAAGCCACATGAGGAGAGTTATGTAGGTCAGCATCTTCAGCTGGAAACAGTGGTTAGAAGAGTTGTGGTAGGTCTCTGGGAGTTCTGAGTTAATAGCAGTTCAGCCTGGCAGAATGCTGGTGCAGTGTAACTACATTCGTGTCCAAGTTGTTTGGGGAGACACCATTTGCAACAAGGAAAAACTAGTCAGTTATAACCAATGCCACTTGTGCCATAAAAATCGTTGCTAAAATTAGCATAAGAGCCTAGACCATATGGAGTTTCCCAGGGCAAGAATTGGTACATTAGTTATGAGCACATTTTCAGCCTGCAAAATACTTGAGGTGTGTAAATACACAAATTAGTGATTAAACTCCTTCTATGGTAATAGAACAATGTTTTACAAAATGCAAACAGTAAATGATCCAATTCAAGAAATCAGAGGAACCACAATCGAATTAGGCTGCAGAGTTATTTTCAATCCAAATAGCCTGCTAGGTCACAGATTTGCACAAAAGAAGAAAAAAAAATCAAAAATAAAGCACACACCCCTTAATTAAAAATATCCAAACTAACCAAAAAAAGCAAAACAAACTGCAACAAAAAAAGACCAAAAAAACAAAGCCCCTGCTTTCGTGTCGAGAAAATTATGTCTTTTTTTTTTTTTTTTTTTTTTCCCCCCCGTTCAGTGAATCAATGACCTGTCAATTTTAAGATTAGCTGGAGGTTTGATAATAACAAGCACAAAATCTTCAGAAATTACTTTGTTAGAGGATTTCCATTTGCCATTCCCAGGAAAATGCATGAGCTTTTATCCAAGTTGTGAGCCTCTGGAAACTGCAGCCAGTCATGGTCTGTATAAACATTACAGGACTTACGAGCTAAAATTTCTAAAAGCCTCAGTTTTACTAGATATACTTGAACATCTTAGGCATACAAAGACTCCATTGGCATGGACCAGTGGAAAATGCTTTTTCTCTTACTTTATCTGTAGTCTGACCTGATCCTCCAGTGCAGGAAAGAGAAGGAAGCAAAAATCTTGAAACATAATATGAAGAGCAGCACAATATTTCCATTTTTATTTCTTTCTACAGAAATGCAGGGAGTATATGGTCAGGGAGAAGAGAAGAACTAGAAATGTGTTTTGAAAAAAAAAAGTTCATTATTGTACAGCAAAGTTTTTGTGATGATGGTGAATGGCTAATATAGATGATTTAGAAAGACATGTTGTTGGGAGAAAAAGGCAATGAGGTAATGTAGAAGTTGTGAGTGTTTCTGATAAATGTGAGTTTCAGATTTCTGTGGTCAAGAGCCTCATCAATGAAGGAATAACCAGTGAAAAAAGGAAGAAACTTAATGAAAATACATGTATAAGAAAACAATGCAGTAGGAATCTGAATGAGTTTGTAGCAGCCAAAGTGAGAAATAATTTTTGTAGCAAAGCAAAACTAAGACTCTAAATAAATAAGAGAAAGAAAAAATTACTACTCCAGCAAAAATGACCATTCAATAGAATTTAATGTGTCATAATACTCAGCACAACACAGTGTTTAAAAAAATTTAGACACATAACTACTAAGCACAGTGCCTTGATTACCATTAGTCCAGCTTATAGCCTGACAGTTTTGAAAAACAAGCAGAGCCAGACAGAAAAGAGTAAGAAATACCAATGAAGAGTGGAAAGAAAACTGATTTTTATAAAAATTCTGGGTTGCAGTGGCACTAGAGGACATTATCATAATAGAAAGCATAAACTACCACTCTGACTGGAACTGGCAAAGTAGGTGTCTTCAATAAGAAAAAACCCCTGGATTTATCCAGGAAAGGGGCAGACATTATGGATGGGGTATTTTTTTAGTTAATCAAGGACACAGCACTGCTTCTAATGACACAATATTTCAGCTTTACTTGTCTTTCTGACATCTAATAAAAACTCACATTACTGTTACTAAAATAACCTTTATTGTTTCTTATTATGGTACCTCCCTTACCTGTTGACTAGTTGCAGTTTAATGTGACAGAGATGTAGAGGGTAAGGCAAACATTAGTTTGCCACTATCTTTTATATTTGACAGCAGCTGGCTCACCAGTCCCTGTATGTGTTGTTTATGGCTTAGGTGTGTGACTTTGAGGATGGAGAGGAATTAATTTCTTGTGGTGGGAAGGTGTAGCAGACATGGGAAGAAATCCTTACAATATTTTGATGGCCATGGGATATAATTTTTTCCCAGGTTCATACCAAGTTTTATATCATGGTGCATTTAAACATGACTGGGACTTGTAGGTAGTATTGCCAAACAGTAACTGATAATAATGAAATGGTCCTTTCTGAAGATGTATAGCTGTGAGCTTTGTAAAAGCCCTGAGACTGCTAAACGAAACCCCGTGGCATTATAGTTCATATATTATGAACTCTTGCAGAAAAAACAAATTAAGATGGGGGTGAGGAGTCAGGGTTTAGGAATGACTAAATTTCAAATTAAAAGACTTCATTCGAGAACTGAAACATAAATTGAAATAAGGTGAGGTCAAACTCTAGACAGTGTTTATTCTAGGCATGTGCAAACCTCTTTTTGATGCTGTCTTCAAAATGATGCAGCAGCTAAATATATTATACCCCTGGGATGCATAAAACTTAGAGCCTGGTTCTCCTTACTACATAATAAGAATGGTGAAAAGCAGCCTTAAAGTAGGTATAAATTGCATTTAAGTCTTCTTTATGGCTCAGCAGTGGTAGAAAGGAGCCTCAATATAAATGAGAATCAGGTCCCCAGTATTTATTTAACCCTTGGGCTTTGTATATCATTTTATTTGCACCTTTAAGAGATTTGCAGAGGGATTTTTAATCAGGATTTGGTGCACAGAAAGCTAAATGTTTTCATTGCCTTACAAGTAACTTTAATCATACAGGCAGATCATTCTCTTTATTTCTCAAGAGGAAATGGTAGAATTTTCTGCCTTTGTACAAACCAAGCTAAATGTTTCTGACACCCTTAGTACAGTGTCAATTGGAAATTCACATTTCATGTAATAACAGACCATTTTAATTTCATGAGCTGAGGAATTGGTTTCCACTTGCAAATTGTACAGAAGAAAGCAATATTGTCAGAAGAACTGGCAGAGTGCTTCAAGAGATAAATCTATTGAATTAAATAAGAGGCTTTCATTACCTTTTACATTGCATTTCCATATAACATAAGCATTAATTAAACTCTTCATTGCTTTCTCCTATTCAACAGAGCACTTGCTCAGTCTGACAAGAAATGCTGCCCCAGAAAACATGTGGCACCCCTAATACAATCATTAAAATACACTTAAGCAGAAGGGAAGGAAGGGGAGAAAGGAAAAATGTTTTGGTGCACTTGGGCAGGTGAGACCTGTCTACAGAAATGCGTAATTTCTGTTCTTCAGGTTTTGACAGCAAATGCATAATTTCTGTTTTTCAAGTTTTGACAGCTCCAATGACTTGTAACAGGTCATCTCACTAGGTATTTCTCCAGGCAATTTGAATACAAACAGAAAGCAAGCAATTGTTTTTCATATTCATAGTCTATTTCAGTAAATGTGGAAGGCTTTTTTAGCGTGGGAGAACACTTTTGGTGTGAGACAGTTTTACTTCTTGAAGTACCAAAACAACTCTGCAAAGTGTGTCTCCTCTCCCCTGTGAGGAATACCCAGCTATAGCAAAGTTGTTGATACAAATTCAAGATGTTCCCTGTCAAGCTCTTTAAGTCAAGCCTTAAAGAGGTCCCTGGGTAGCCCACCCAAACTGAGCCATCATGTGTATTTGGTTCTGACACATTTCTTTCCATGTTCAAATATTTTTAATACCTTCTTTTCTTGTGATTCCAGGGGAACATTTGAGAATCTGCCCTCAGGAATATACATGCTGCACCTCAGAAATGGAGGACAAGTTAAGCCAACAGAGCAAACTGGAGTTTGAAAACTTAGTGGAGGAGACAAGTCACTTTGTACGCACGACTTTCGTATCCCGGCACAAGAAGTTTGATGGTAGGCTGGGTATAATTTACTTATTTTCAAGGTTATGGGATTTAAAAGCCATTTATCCATAATGAATTCCAATGTTCTTTTCTTTACAATTAGATATCACATTTGCAGTTGTCAGTTTGTCTAAGATAAGGGTTAATATACAGCTGGTATGCTTATCAGCCTTGTGAGTATTGCCTTTAATTACAATGACATCAAGAATCAGACTGTTAAGTGCCTGCAGGCTTGGCTAATGTTGAAAAAAGAGATTAGATATGCACAGAGAGGTTTGTAATTTTTGTCTCCTAGTTTCAAATGCAAAATTTAGGTTTGTAATTATGTTCACTGTTGCAAGATGAACTATGGATCTCCCATGATTTTTGTTATTGCAGAGCAGTATTTGTGTAGTCTGTCTCTTTATAGCCTTAAGGCTGCTGTTTTTTCCTGCATGGTTTTCTTGTGATGTACAGAGACTCTGAGAGGGCTTCTGGCTTCCAGGCACTAAGGCCTCAAGTTGTGTTTGAGAGGGATTATCATACAAACCACTTAAGCAGTATTGAACACATCTTTTCTACCTAGAAACAACTGGCAAGAACAGTTTAGGGATTTATTTCTTTGTGATCAGCCTTTATAAGATCTTTGCAAGATCAAGGCTGCAATTTGCTAAGTCTTTGATAATGAACATTAAGCTGTTTTTATGGTTGTGTCCATATTTTTAAGTCATGGTTTTACCTAAATACAAAATCTGTATTTGCATTGAAAGTGTCACTCTGAGCATATCTGCATGTGTTTAAGTTGAAAAGGGTCTGGCATTAAGAGGTGTAAATGAGCATTGCAGAGCTGCATGCAGGTGAAAAAGCCTGCAGATAGGTGGCATAAAGTTGGCTAACCCCAGGTAATGGGGCACATCCACACATTTAAGGAGAATGGTGGAAATGTCATCTCTGAAGTTGGAAGCTTTCTTCAAAACTCCTAAGTCTCATTCAGAAAGAAGTGAAGATGTCTCTAACTCCTTTGGGTAATTCTGTATTATTATCCAATTAAAGATGTATTTTTTTTCTCTAATATTGATTTACTCAATATGACACAGAAGAAAAAATGAATTATAAAAAAAGGGAATGGAAAATTTGTAATATGGAGGAAAGTCCCTAGCAGCAGATCAGATGCTAATGTAATTTAGAGTGTGTCCTTGGAAGGTGGGGATGACTACGCTGCTCTGAATTGTGATTACTTCCCTTTTTAATTTGGAATTGGAATTTTTTGTGTAGTGGATTTAAAAAA
>VZTN01032250.1:74846-95386 GCA_013400515.1 Erpornis zantholeuca
AAAAAAAAAAAATTCCAGAAGTTGCATGTAGTATTACAAGATGAGTGTGCAAGCAGAACAGACATTTCAAACCATCTATGGCATGTACATGGCTTTTTTTTTCCTAGAATAAAACCAGGGCAATTGCTGGTGTGCAGTAACCATGCAGCAAGCTGAAAATGCTGGGCCCATTGACCACAGAGCTCAGACAGCACTTTGCTAATTCTTTGGTAACTTCAGGCCTTTCTGTATTGCACTGATCTTAAGGACATTCTGGATTTTCAATAATGTGAAATTCTGTGTCTTAATACTGATGGTGAGGTATAGCTGAAAGTTACTGATTGGTTGTAAATACTCCACTCTGGGATCTCCTACCACAGAAACTTGGAATAAAAGACTAAGTAGTTTCTTCTATCATATTATTGATGTTTTAAAGGGAATTTGAAATGTGATGTCTTGTCAGAGAGCATTTCAACTTTGTGTATGCTTTCAGGATTCCAGTGCTATTCTAAAGCTCTTCAAAATTTGTTCACTTGTATGGAAAAAGTGCTTCTTTCTAGAAGGGCAAAGACATTAAGGGAAAGATATATTCACCTAGTAAACTTCCAGTGTAAAATCAGCTAGATTTCTTGCAGTTTAAAATAGGATGATGCTTTTCAATATAAAGATTGAGAGCTAATGTCTGTGTTTTAACTGTTGGAGTATTATACATTTTTGTTGGTTTTTTTTTTTTTATTTGGTACTGTGATTGCACAAAGGAATTCTGATACATGATTCTGCCATTTAATGCTAGTACACCACAAAAAACGAAACAGATATAGCCAAAATTGTGATGATTTTATGGAAGTTTTGCTGGTATGGAAGGTATGGAAGTACCTCTGTCTGTCAAGAGCAGCATATGTAAGCAGTAAAAGAATAGATGAATATCTAAGTAATGTTGAGGTAGATATCAGCATTGCTCCCTTGAGGAGTTAATTTAAACTATAGTTGCTGCCAAGCTCTTTTTCATTCAGACATTCATATAATTTTGAAAACTCTTGAAAGGACATCAAAGGGATATCTTGTAGATTTTACAGAGGGGGTGGGGTTATGCTCTACTAGACATCTTAGGATAATGCTAAGTTTTGCAACATAAGACTTTTTAGAAGTATGTGAACTCTGATGAATTTTGATCTGACCTTCATAAGCCTTGTCTTTCTTACTGTTTTCTGCCCCACAACCATACACTTAAGCGTAGGTAGAATCGTGTTGTGATTTCCAGTCTGAGAGGCAATTTGAGATCTGTTTTCCTTCTCGGGATTTTTTCCCAGATTCCTGTTCATGGTCTAATCTAAAAGGAAACTCAATCTGCTGTAACTTGAACATTGTCTCTTTAGCATCCGGTGAGACAAACATTCTTATGCAGAGTCACACAATCCAAGAATGGCTGAGATGTGATGGGGGTGCCTTTGTCAAACCTCCTTCTCCAAGCAGGTTCAGCTGTCACAGGATGCCCAGGATCATATGCAGCAGCATTTTTAATATCTCCAAGGAGAGAGACTGTACAGCATCTTTGGGCAACTTTTTCCAGTGTTTATATAGTGTTTATAAAGAGTGTCTCCAAGACAGCAGGTGTGCTCTTGGCAGAGTGCCAAACACCTGGCCATTTAACCCTTTGCTTTATTTCTGTCTCCTACTGTCCTTTTAATAAACCTTTTAAATTTTACCAGGAGAGTGAACCTCATTTTTCACAACCTGAAGAGCAGTACTTGAAATCTCTATAAGAACTAAATTTCTGTAATAACTAAAAGCAATAGAAGCTAGAGATGAAATTTGTAACAGAGAACTTTAGAAATTACTAAGTGATTTGGAACAAGCTATGATCAGAAAAAATTATACCTTTCTTTTAACTGCCAATCAGTTCTTGCATCCCAAAGCCCTTTATAATCTTTCATTTCTTATTCATTTGTACTCCACATTTCTAAAAGGCTGTCACTGCGTTGGGATTTTCAACTGCTCCGTTCTTCTAGACTCATTTATTCTTCATAGCATATGAGGGTCAACGATGTGTCAGAACAAAAGATCTGAAAATAAATTTTTTCATTCATTTTCCATGTTCTAGACAAGTGGTGTGCATTAACATAAGTCACTACACAACATAATGCTAGCTGCCAGTTGTTTCTTGGCTGAGCATTTTGTGCAGATGTTTACATCTGTATTGCCCACATCTTCATATTTGTCATTGTATTGAAATACTGGATGGTCATTTCAAGCAAAATCAGTATCTGGAATTTCACTAATAGGTGCATGAGGATCCATAGAATCTTCTCCTAAGAATCTTGCCAAATAATAAAGCCTTGAAATGGGAGAAATTCCTTTGAAGCATCAAGTGCTCAATGGTCCTAGCAAAGAGTGAAATACCTGTTTCATCAATGGGACGCACAAACCCTTCCAAACACTAGGAAGTGGAACAAAAACCCTTTCCAGCAGATAGGAAACACACAGGAAGTGAAGAATTCCAGCAGATTCGAATTTTTCTCTTACCTCAAGCTTTGTGCAAGACTAATCCATATAAGCAGACACATAATGATCAGCTGTTTCCTATTCCTAACAACAGACAACTAATCATGCTCCAGCTCTTGGACCTCCACTGTACCTCAAAGCAGCTTAAAATATATTATCCTCCCAGTGTAGCTGTAATAGTATCATCTTATTATCACCAATTCCCTTGCATAGTGACATTGCTGAGCAGCTGTTTCACACACAAGCCAATTTCTTTTAAGTATTGCTCCATCAGCAGCCGAAACCAGTCTGGGCCGGAAGGTTTTGTCATGAATGTTAATGAGGAGACAAGTAGCTGTTCAGTGACATTTTCTCACTAATCCTTTGAATAAGAATAGGAAAAAAAATGTAACAAAGAGTTTTAATTAAAACTAAATAGATCTGAACCTGATAAAAGACACACTATCTCTTCATTCTCATTAAAAATTACAGTAGCAGTCTAAGCAGTAGTGTTAAAAATGAACAAATGTCTAAGAATAGCTATCATGAACTTGAATGGATATGGATAGCCTTCAGCAGAATGTGTGAGGCATGATGCCTTTTAAGGAAAATAACCTGAATAGCCTAAGGACCAATCTGCAGCTGCATTGATCTATCATACAGTGTCATCATTCCCCGTGCTCCTTTTTTTTGCAGCCTAGGAGAACAGTGATCCATACCCATTAGTGCCGCTTACATATCTTACAGTCATTACCAGCAGTAGTGGTGTAAATTACAGGGCAGCAAAGAAAGTTTCACAGATGATCTCCCAAAATAATACCTTCAAGAATAGCTAACATCCCAGACACCCTATATTCCCTTTTCTTGCACACTTAGTGAAAGAACTTGGAGAAAGATAGCAGGTTTGAATCTTTCCTTGATACTAGAGCTGGAAAAAAAAATGTTTTGTGAAGTTGGTTTCTAACAAAGTAAGAATTTTTCAAAGAGATGAACTATTGTAGCCAGGTATAACTGTCTCATTAAATTGGCAAAAAAAAAAAAAAGATGTGAAAAGTGAACTAAGGGAGGTGCTTGAAGCTGGAATACACTGAACATTGTCAGCCCCATGGCCAGTGTCAGTGTCCTGCCCTCTGCTCCCTCTTCCTTCTGTTCTCTCCCAGCTTGCCAACCTGCCTTGAGCTTTCGTTCATGCCTATAGTCTCTCTGACCTCTGTGTATTTCTGCAGAAGACAGGGAATACAGTAACACAGAAGGCTACTTGTGTACTGGTGCTATCATGGCCAGCAGATGGACTTCCAGCAGGATAATTTTTTAATGCTTTGCTTTTTCATGCATCCAAAGTGAAAGGGCATGGTTTTCAAATGAAGATTTTTGGCTTGGTTGTTTGGTTTCAGGAAGCAGGAAGTCATAGAGTTCTGCCTTTTCCACAGACCTGTTTGTGAGGCAGGAAGCTTTTCTGGAGTGTGGGAAAGTCAAATAGATATATACTTATATTATCCTAGTGCTGCCATGTCTGAGGCAGCACATAGGCTACACCATACCAAAGCTGGGTTACCAGATATTCTGGGGCTTCGGTCTGGTAAGATGGTGATGGTTTGTTTTATTGTTTTTACTTTGTTTCTTTTACAGGATTTCAGTATTGCTTTGCAACATGTTTCATATCAAATGCAAAATCTATTGCAGGACAGGTGGATTTTTAAAATCCACAACTGTTTGGCTGTAACAGTGCTAGCAGGGCCACAGTTTACATATAATTCATCTACTGGTTTAACACACTACGTAACTGATGTGTTTGCCAAAATACAGACCTTAGAGCAAATAGAAGCCTTAAAAATATGCAACATCTGTTGACTTGTAACATGTGATGGCTTACAAGCCTTCACTGGACATCTGGCAGAAGCTTCTAGGCATTAAAGAGATTTTTAATGAGAGGTGCCATACCTTAAATTTGACAGGAAACACTAATTTGAAAATAAAATTATTCTACACCTGATCAAAATCCTATCAGAGCTGCTAACAGTCTAAGAGAAACCTCTATTGCCTGCAAACAATTTTAGGCTCTATTCCTGTAGGATTTGCCTTGAGATTACTGTTTATCAATTTCACATATTACGTCAAAATTTGTGAACTACATTAAAGCTAATTCTTTTTTTTTTTCTTTGTTTGTTTAATTAACCAAAAGACAAGAGGTGGCAAGCCTATGAAAGTTGGATAGGCATGAATGGCCTAGTAATAAGAACAGTTTCCAGTCAGGGATGCAAGTTCCTGTAACCTGGCCAAGTCCAGTACTGAAAGGCTAGAGAATGGGTATCTTCCACGCACTTCCTGCAGTGGGAAGTGCACTTTGTGTGTTTGGATGGGCTCTGCTCTTCCTCAGTTGCATTTGCTAAGTGCAGCTGGTCAGAGGAACAGTAATTTCCTGCATCAAGTTTATGAAACTGCAGAGCAAAGGACAAGCTGCTACCCTGAGCTGGAGTGGGCATCACCCACTCTCACATAGGTCTTGTTAGAAAGCATGTTGTCCAGGTACAGCCAAACCCAAACAGGCTTTGAAAGGGCAGGGATACAGTGTTTTTCCCATGCAACAGAAAACAGAATTTGCCTTGCTGATGATTAGATGTCCATGATAAGGAGTGTTCCTGTAGGTTCGTGTCCATGATATGGTGTGCTCCCTCAGCAGTCTCAGGGCATGCGAGGTGCAGGTCATATTTACACCTCCAATAGGGCTGGAAAAATCTTTCCCTGGAGTACTTATTTCTCTGCATGAATTCGAAAGGTTATTTAGTTATGACATAGATGCCTATACTTTGGACTTACTTACACATTTGTTCAGATAAATTTCACCCCAAGGAACAGAATAAAGGAGTGAAACATCTAAAACAATTTTGAGGCTCTTTTTTGTGCTATGTTTCCCTCTTTTGCAGAAGTCATCCTCTCTTGTTTTTTGACTTATTTTTTAATACTGTATTTTGTAGGGAAAAAGATGCTTAAAATATTGAGGCAGGCAGGCATTACAGAGGTCAGTTATTATCTTATATTGGTTGAAAAAACCACTATCCTGTTGAATTCAAGTGGCATTTAATCTTCAGTGAAGCTCTGAACAGTGTGGTTTTAATATTTTATGATGAAAATTGTTTTCTAAGTGTACAATCCTTAAAAATATCAACCCATAAGTAAAATTACTGATTTACAGTTACTAAAACCCCTGTGATTAAAGATGTTTCATATGCATATGGACAAGAATATAATTAACAATGGACTCAGCCTCAAGTCCGTAATACTGATGTCTTCTTGCAGTCGTTCATCAGAGAGTCTCTTACCCATACCTGATCCTTACTCTGTTGGTAGGTGCTTACCTGTCACACAGCAAGGACAAAACCATGCTGTGAGAATCAAAAACAGGGACTTTATATAGAACCCAATCTATGAAAAAAGGGTATTCTTACATATTGTCAGCACTTTGGATAATAGGAACTGTAGCCTTAAATTTCTCATTTGTTGTCCTCAGCCCTCATTTAATGCAGAAATACTATTTTTTAGATTAATCCCTTGACTGTAGTAAACAGGCATTGTTATCTTTTTGCTGACCTTCTTTCCCTAATTCTTTTGCCTGTGTGTCCAAACAACTGGGAAATTAAAAGGAAACTTAGTGTATCATGAAAAGGTTCCTGTAATACTGAAAAATGTTTTAATGAATCTCTATCCCGCTTCCTCTGCTTATCTAACAGACTTTTTAGAGTTTATTTTAAATTAAAGTTTCCTTTATTTTCATTTTACCTCTCCTCTATGGTTTACCAGAAAAAGATGGAAGTGGATTTTTTCTGGGAGGAGTATCTGAGAGGACTGTCACTTTTTCTCGGAAGAGTGTTTCTGGGAGGATGGTCAGTTTCTGGGAAGGAGGGTCACTTTCACAGCATCTGGGAGGACTGTCACTGTCAGCAGTAATGTGTGAACAGAAGGGAGTTATTTGCCTAAATTCCTGTGTGCCACAAGAATACTTTTAATGATAACTTAAAAACAGGCATATGAAGGTCCACTTGTGCTGTGCTTAGTGGCAACTATGAAAATTGGATATATAAATCAGAGCTACCAGATATTCAGCAAGAAGATAGGAAAGGTGTGGCACAGAGGTATTGCTTCTCAAGTCTTCCCCACTTGCTTTACATTAGCTCTCATTCTATACCAGCAGCTGAGAGGTAAAATTAAACATAGGCTGCCTAGACTCCCAGGGTGCCATCTCTCTTGTCTGTGTGGGTGCTGGTAGAAAGCAGCAGGCATCGTTCTCTACATGGGTAGCCCCACTGGGTGCTGGTGAGGGCTGGCAAAGCTGGCTGGTGTAACTCCACGGTCACCACCTAGCTGGTGTTAAATGTGACACCACCGTCAGGAGTGCAGTTTCTGCTGGCCAGGCTGCCACAGGCTAAATAAACACAGATCACTAAGACACAGACCCCATTAGATTATCTGTGCTGCAGTATTTCATGCCCCTGTGCAAGAACATTCAGGGGTCGTTTCTGAAATCTTTGAACTTAAAACAATGCATGGCTCCTATATTATTGAATTGTTCCAGTTTTCCTAAATACCTTGAAAATTTCAGTGATTGAATTGAAATTCATCATTGAATTTCAATGATGCTCCATAATGGGTTTTATTGTGGATTATTTCTCTGAATACTTCTGATACAGTTCCCACTCATTCACTTCTTGGGATTTTCACATAAATAAGAATCTTTATTTTCAATGTCCCCATCTCTTCGAAGTTGTACTTAAATGTATTTATTGTATGTGCATCACATGTTTGCTCTGGGATATGTATATGTTCGTTTGTAAGCTTTATGAGAAATAAAGTCTTTAGTTTTCTTCTAGTTGTAACCCATGTGATTTATGCATTCAAAATGACCTAGCACTGAAATGTCAAGTGTTCCAGCAGTGCACAGGTCAGTTTTCTGTCATTAACAGCAGATACTGTAAGGGCAAAGCATAGAGCAGGAGATGAACTGGCAAAGGGGGTGTGGGGAGGGAGAGAGAGAGAGGTCCAAAAATATTATGTGATGAGCTATCTGTTAAACTATAATCATGGAAAGAAGAGTATATGGCTTACAGGAACAGTCTGAGAGGGGTAACAATGCAGCTTCTGTGGAAGAGTCTTCAGATGGGGGAGAGACAGGTGGTGGACACCATTGCTGCTTGATGTCTGCTTTGAATCTATACCAAGACTTTCAATAAAAAGAAAACCAAACCTTAAGGCCTGAAATGTACCTTCTTTAATATATGGCAAGTTCTTAATTTAACATTCCTGGGTGAAATTATTTACTGTAAATTGATACTTCTTTTGTTTTATAATGGGAGCATCTAGAAGCCATTCACTACTCCTGAGTTAGGAGATTCATCAACTCACAGCTAAAAGGCTGTCCTTGCTCTTGAAGAGCTACACTCGTAGTGAAAACATTAGACATATGTAAAGCTGGAAGGAGGTGAAAACAACTCATTCCAGAAATGTAGGACATCTTCAGTCAATGAAATCTCAGCAAGATCATGGCCAGGAAAAGGCAACAGCAGGTACTTGTTGCATACTAACATCAGTGAGTGGGTACAACATATGCGAATTAATTTTTACTCTGATAAGAGCAACTGGTTTGCACAGGTGCTAAAACTGTGCTGAGGAAATCAATTCTGTTGTTATCTCCTTTTTCCTTCTTCTGACATTGAAACAGTTTCACAGGGGTGTGCAGCTTAAGGAAGGCATCAAATTGTACAAGCTTGTGGTATAAAAGTTGAATCAAAGTTTGGTAGGTGGAAGACAAGGCAATTTCTGCGTGATGTGAACTAGTTTTTGGAGCATGTAAAATCTCTTAAGGGGAAAAATGCAACAAGCTTTCAAAGCATAACAAGAAACGAATGCATGTGAGGGTGTGCAGACTAGGAAATTTACTGTTTTCTTAGAGCAATTAGCTATGAAGACTAAGCAAATACAGACAGTCTGGGTTGTTTAATTTTAAAAAGCTGGGAACAATTTTTGAAGAAAACACCTTGTTCCAATCACCAAAAAGCAAGAAGCAAGATTTGAAGCTGAAATATAGATCTCATGTCAACAAAATATTATACAGATTCAGTTTTGAATTTTAATAAAATCAGATATTTTGTAAGATTTCAAATGAATGCTAAAGGTTGTTTTCAGCTGAAAAACCCAACATGTTACAATTAAAAATAAAGAAACAAATTATTACCAAATCTTTTCCGATAGCATATTAGATGGTACAGTGAAGTTCTCTGAATTTGTGAAAAACATCAGCACCGCAATTTTAATTTTTACAAGTTGCTGATGTTAACACTTGGTCAGCTTTACAAGCAAATCTGAGGAAGAAAGAAGTGTTTTTTTCAGTATCTACTGTTGTATCCAGAACTTTCCTGGCACTTCTACAAATAAATAACAAACTAATTTAATCTCTCATTAAATAACTTGCAGGGGAAACCTTGTCTCACCTTCTCTAGTCCATAAAGAAGTTTATGAACTGAAGGCCATGAACTGAAGAGCCTTTTAGGCTATGAGGGATGGATCCCCAGACGTCTCAGAATCATTTTTGGTCTCTACCCAAACCCAGCTAGCTGGCATCTGCTGCCTAGTGAGCTAGATTGAGTGGAGAGCTACAGCTTTGAAATTACTCTGCTTCTTAGTTCAATGCCCAGAGACATCCTTTTCCTACATGTAGTCAAAATTTGGAATTCAGCTTCCTGTTTTCATACCAAAGCATACATGATAGGACATTTTAAAAGGCCACTGCGTACTTGTAAGTATATTGGTATTCAGCTTCTAAAAGTTGTGATTTATTTATTCACACATTGAATTTTAAGTCTAACTAGAGGTATAGAGGCTGAACCATTGTAATCTAATTGTATATCAATGAGAAGTTAAATATCAAGTAATCATTAAGGAAATTTAAATTAAGAATTTAATAGATTGGAAATTACCCTACAGCAGAGTTTTCTACCCCTCACATTTTATAGCATCACACTCCTTGAGTAAATATGGCCATATCTTTAATATTTTTAGCTGTTTCAGTGTCATGTAATCTCCATATAAATGGGATCATTTTTTCAGGACCTGTCTGCATACCCTTGTACAACAACTTCTTTTTGTGCTGAAACAAAATACAATGAAAATAAGAGAGATTTTGGAAAATGAAAGAGAACTGTAAAGAAATTTCCAAATGGCCCTTCAGCATTGTTTCTTGCAGAAGGATGGAAGGTACTACTGGTCTAAGGAATCTGAGTGTACCTGAATTCTCTTTTCCTCTATTTTTACATAGTTCTTTGAAAGGAAAAAACTATTGCTGTTTGTTCAAAGTAATAATCAACTATTTCTAACAACAGAGCCAGAGAGACAGTACTATACATGCCAGGATAATATCATGCTTAACTGTTCAAAGGGAACCCTAAAAGCATAGTGATTTATTTGGATTTTCTGGCATCTTACGTTCCTACATTCTCTTCCTTAATATGACTGGCTTTTTGAACTGCTTTCTTTCATATGCATGAAAATCCACGTCTGCATAAAACTAGAGAAATCCTTGTTCTGTTCTTAGCCCTAGGATAAGTCTGTGCTGGGCCTAAGTATATGCAAGCTTAATGCCAGGACTTTGCATGGGGATCAACTGCATTTTCAGATAATGCATAAAATAAAATGCAACAAGCCAAAGCAACGTTGTGCCCACCATTTAGAGAAAAAGCCCTTTGGAAGGAAACTCCTTATCCTCACCTTCACCTGGGCTGTGGTGTGATTTATGTAGCTGTGTTGCTGAGAGATGCGTTTTTCTAGCATGATCTGGCTTTCTACTTACGCATCAGTAAGTTGCTTGCTGAAACTTTATCACTGTTGCAGTGCTGTGCCTAGGAGGAAATGGTTTTGTTCATCTTTTCCTAAAGAGGAGCCTGGAAGAAGAGCGATGCAAAAGAGGAAGGGAAGTTCAGGGGCAAGAGAAGGACAGATGACAACTGACTATAATTTTATGGTGGCCTTAGTCCCATGAAAGGATGGGCAGACGTTGAAACCTGAAGGCCACCTCAGCAAAGGTCTCTCACTGGGCAATCCACAGGGCCTTATTGCCATTGCAGCCTAGGGATTTATTTGTTGAAAGTTGCAAGTTCTGGTGAATCGTTTAAAGGCATGAATAGGAGTAGGTGGCTGTTGCCTGAGGATTGTTTACCAGCAGGGAGTTTAAGCTGTTATGGAATATTATCTAGGACATAAATCTGCCCTCCTCCTGGCACCTGCTTTTCCTCTTCAAGTCAGAAGAGACTTCAGAATGCAAGGAGTATCTGTAATTAGGCCTTCAAATGCACAGCTTGAAAGGAAACAATCTTAGCACAGCATAAAGACAATAGCACTTCCCTGGTTTGACTAAAATTTCTCAATGTCTTAATCTCCTTAATTTACATCTCTAATGACGCTTGTTTCTGCAAATTCCCTAAATAGAAACTGTGTTACTATGCAGACTGACAGTGCCCTTATTGATAATCTGTATTGTATTTATTTATTTACTACTTTAAGCATAGCTAGGAAAGCTGTAATCCGTATTTGATTTTGGAATAACAGTGATGTGAGAGGCTTTTTATGCAATCTCTGGAATAAAAACAGGTACAGCATTAGGAGGAAAAAGGACAGAGAACCAGTGACCACTTACAGGGATGATCCGTGCATCCCTAATGCAGAGGTGTAGTGCAATACAAGATATCTCTGGACAGGGGATTGGCAGTTCTCAAATTAAGACTCAGGTGTTAATATTACTTGTGGGTTTGTGCAGTGCTGTTCATTTTACCTGAGGAGATAAATACTGATCTTTCATTTTTAGCGTTGTATCATTACTAGACATACAGGCAGCAAGATAATTTTCTGATGGCTAAAGACTGCACAGATAAAAGGGAAAAACAAGGCATCTTTGTAATAAGTACATTTTTAGATAAAAATATTAGAAGTAATTTAAAACAACAAACTGCCAATGAAAAAGGGGAAAAAATTATTTCTGCTTGCAAAGATTTATAAGCTACTGCCTGAAGTTACTGTTGTTTGAACCAATGACCTTTGTTTTCCTTGCCTAAAAACTGTGTAGAGTTTTTGAAAATTCTTTCTAAAATCACCCTTTGCTACTCAGACCTGATATCCTCCCTACCTGAAATTCCCTTCATTAGTATGATAAACATGTGTAGTCTGGTTGTAGTTAAAACTCCTATTGTTCAAGACTTGTAGATGCTGAAGCATAGGGTCAACCACAAGGCCACCTTACTGTGATGGTCATATATACCACCAGGCAACTCTAAACCAACTAAACTGGCTTAGCTTGTAAAATCAGCAAAAATGTGCTGTGGTTCCTTCAGATAAAAGAAAGGGGTGGAAGAGATAAAAGGAGAGAGGTGAAAATTGAGTGATCTGTCCATGTAGTATGGGAAGTAACTCTTGGAGATGAGAACAAAATACTGTCATGGGAATAACAGAATAAGGAGGTGGAAGTTTTGAGAAGGAAGGAGTCAATAAGTAAGTGCTTGGCTGGCTGCTTATGTTTAACTGTGACATAGAAACATCAAAGTACTAATGCAGATTTCAGGCTCCTAGGAAAGGGCCAGACGCTGCTCCCACCAGTGCCTTAGCACTTAGTCTGTTTGAAAGACTTTATTAGACTACCCAGAAAAACAGCACACTATCAAATTCGCTAATAGACCATCTGCGAACAAGTGCAGCAAGTTCTGCAACAGCTAAAAGGTTTCTTCTCAGCTTCTGTTTGCAAAACATGCGTGAGTTAATGGAGTATCACATTCACATGGTGCTGGGGCATTGACCTGGAGTCTCTTCAGGAAACAGATATAGATGTACTGTGTTTTAAAATGGGAACAGCCCACATTTTCTAATAAGACATTGGTGTTATTTGTTATGCTATATGTTACTATGCTGTTCCTTCTTGGAGGGCAGTTCTTTTTCAAATAAGTCTCATTTCTCTTTTTTTGCCAATGTAAGAATCAAGTAAACCAGGGCCAGGGCACCTCAAAGTTTGGAGCAATGATCCCAGTTTGTGTGGCTAGGAGAAAGAAAATAATCTGATTTGTTTCCCAAGAGTTCAGTGTCATTTGGGAAGGAATTGAGAGATTAATTTAGAAATGTCTAGACAGTAGAGCACTTCCAAGGCCACATTCCTCATGAAAGCATGCGTCTGAGATTAGTCACACAGATAGTGAAGAAACAGAACTATTTCTGATGCTGCTGTAAATCTATCTGTAATATTTTAACTGTTGAGCATAGAACACACTTATGGATTGTCAGGATTTCCTGTTAATGCCTTCATCTCTTCTTCAGTGAGATACAAAGAAAGGTTGAAAACAGGTTTAGCAATTATAATTCAGTAGCTAAATAAACATGGTCTGAAAATTACTATCCTCCCCCTATCCACTATCAAAAAAGACAATTATGAATTATATATCCATTCTCTGAACAACAAGTCTTCTTTCAACTCTGCATCTGCTTCAACCTTTTTGAAATTAGACTCAAAACACTTTGCTGAAATGAAAATTTGTAGTCAGATTTTGCAGAGCTTTGCTGCATTGTCATGTTTTAACCAAGTACGTAATTCTCTCCACTCACATAGAAAGACTTCATACAGATTATTCACAGAGGGAGGAATATGCAAAAGATGATTTTCCCAGAATGACGGAGATGGAAATCATAGGTGTTAAATGAGAATGTAAATCACATATCTCAAAATCTTTGAACCACAAGGATGCTAACTTTCAAAATTTATCCTATCCAGATCTTGACATTTCTTTTGTATATAAAAATATCTCAGACATATTTTTTCACTCAATTTTTCTTCATTCTACTATTTATATTTTCTCTTACATTTTCAAAATAATCTAAATCAAGATTAGTTAATTAAAGTCTTGTAACTTCTCTGCGAAATAAAAAAATTTCTTATAATGTTCATATAATTGTAGAGGTGATAAAGAAACTGAGGCACGTAAAGGCAATCTGACTTGCCTGATGTCACAAAATTTGGTAGTGACAAAATTGCAAATGGAACAAGGGCTGGTTTTCATCTGCATTTTCTCAGGCTTTATATATACCCCCACCTTCTTTATATTAATGCCATAAAATTTTTAGGAAAAGATAGAGTTTTTCTTTATTTTCATTAACCCAAGCTTTTGCTGTAAGCAAACATTCTTTGTAATTCTCTCATAAGTTTGATTTTCTTTCGTAGGGACTTTTTGTTACTTTTTAGTAAATTCCTTTCAGTTCAGATTTTTGCTGTAGAAATGTCCCGACCAATACACAATATTCAGTGAGTGCACCATGTTGCCATAAAAGAGGTTTCTTATGTACAATATCCTACCCTTTATGAAATGAAACTGATTTTTTTCCATGTGGTAACACTGTGTTACACATTCACATTACATTTACTATCCTCAGGTAATTTTCCCTAAGGAAATTTCCCTGAGTATTCCTGTTGAATTTTTTCTCATTAGTCTTTAATGCATTCATTTGCGTTTTTCCAGATAGAACCTACTTCACTAGTGACTGCCAATTTTTATTTCCAGTCATTACAGGCTTTTTGTCTTCCCTCTATATAAGTTATTGTAACACCTCCCATTTTGAAATAATCTACAAATTTAATTACTGTGCTGCTTAGTCCTTCATCCAGGTGATTATTAGATGATTCGTTTGCAAAAAAAACAAAACCCTATCTTTATCTGACACAAGCTCTTTGGGATATACTACTAACATCACTAATTAGGCTGCTGAAATTCTGCCATAACCTCCTCTCAGCATTGATCCTTCAAAACAACACTGCCCTCATATCAAAATTCTGCTCTGAAACTTCATGACAGCTTCCCACAGCTGAAGTGGATCACTGAACCCCAGTTATTTATCAAACAAAGCAAGCCTTTTCTTTCAGGTCTGTTACCAAATTGCACTAGGCTTGTGGCCTTCTTAGATTCAGTTCTCATGAAAACATTTAAGGTTATCTGGTGCTAAAATTGTTTCCATAAGTACCATTACTGCATTGACCACTCTGTTTTCTGGTTATTAAGGTGTCTAGCATATCTCTAAATCAGTAAAAGGCTACTTATACTTTATTTCCTCAGACGTTCTCCAAAATGAACAAATAAATATGTTATTTCACTAGGACCAGCTGAGTTTTGATTTTAGCCAGTAAATTTTCCCCAAGGTACCAAGACACCATTTTGTAGTGAGCTAACTATAAATTAGGAATATTAAAGTTCAGCATATTTTTCAGCACTTCTTATCTGCTAGGCAGAACCTCCTGACTGGAAGTTCTGTTAGTAAGGACTTCAAATACAGTTTCTCTTTTAGAAATGTTGCTCAGTTGCCAAGTGCTTTATATTTACCATAATTCTATGCAGAACTGGAAAACCACTGCCATATCTAACAACAGAAAGAAAGAACAGAAAAGGAAAAAACAACCATTTCATCTCCTTAGGACCACAAGTGAGTCCAGAGGCAAAAGCACAGGTATACCCCAGCAAAGCAGTGACCTAGTCCTGTGGTCGAAAATGTTTAGGAAAAATAAATACAAGCAGAAGGATGGAAAAATACATGTGTTCTACGTCTTCAATAGATGAAAATCATAGGAAATTTGTTTGCAGATACTACAAATACACTTAAATGTGCATTCCTTCAACTGACAGGATAAAATAAGTATTTTTAGTTTGCTGGCTGGCCTAGCACCTGCCTGTTGCAGCACTTAGCTCTGAGCTATCCAGCATAGTAAAGCCTTGTTCTCAGAGGACTGGTGGGAATCAGATGTCATTTTGAGCCTTTTCTCTTAGAATGTATATGCAGAGAATATGAAGCTAAATGTTCTTCTATTCCTTGTGCAGCATGCAGATGGCTTATTAGTGAAATGATTGATTTATGCTTTGACCTTTACTGTTCAGTAACTGATCTGTTTCTCTTTGCCTCTGAAAGACAGATATGCATGGACAGAAATGCTAAGGTAGCCCTGACACAATTTCAAAACATGCTATTTTAAATGGAAACAATGAAACCTGATATTTGAAAATTGTCTGTGAAGAATATCTTAATAAAAGTGATGGCATTGACAAAAATACCAACGGTAATTACTTGAATATACCTTTATGTAACCTAGAAACCTGTCCCAGGTGTAAATGTATTATGTATAGCTGTGTAGTCTTGTAAACATGAACAGATGTTATCATTTATTCACAGAAAATTGCAGTAAGAAATGCTTTTAATCAGATGTCTCATAACTAATATTTAGAATATCTGAATGACTCTAAAAACACTTTCTGTCTTTATTACTCAGTAGTTTCAAGTTAGTTTTATTTCATTTTAAGACTTCATTTTGGAAATAAAGAGACAGTCCCAAAGAATGAGATGTGGATGTATTCAGGAATTTAGTGTTTCTGTTACTGCTTGTTAATTTGCAAGTATGATCTTCAGAGTCTGTTGCTATCCCTAGAAACGGTGCTCTGAAAAATAAAGAATACAAATCTAGGATGTCCTGAAGTGCAGCAGGTGTTGGCTGTGCCATTTCAACATCAGTTTGGGGTTCAACAGCCTTGCAGGACTGAGATTGCCAGTTTGCAGGTGTTAAATTTAAAAGACTGTGAGGCCAGCTGCATTCAGGCACTGCGAGTGCTCACGGCAGGCATTCAAGGGCAAATCATGCTTGAGCAACCTGATTGCCTCTACAACTAAATGACTGGCTCTGCAGATGAGAAAAGAGCCGTGGAGGTAATATACCTTGACTTTGGTAAGGTTTTTGACACTATCTCCCACAGTGTTCTCATTTGATAGCTGAGGAGACCCTGGCTGCCTAATCTGATTGCTGTGTGGGAAGAGAAGCGTCTGGGCTATCAGGCTCAAAAGGCAGTGATCAGTCGCTCGGTGCCCAGCGGGCTGCTGCCCAAGAGAGGATACCCAGCGTGCTAGGGGACAAGTGGGGGGCCCTTAGTGTTCATCTGCCACCTCGGTGGTGACACAGAACAAACTTTTTACTGGCACAAGGTTAAGGGAAATGGCTGTCATTAGGAATTTTAACTTCAGTCCAAACTGTCCATACTTTTCCCAGAAGCAGTTCAAACACTGGCCTGTCACTTTCTAATAATTAAGGTATTTATGTTGGTTGCTGTTGTTCCCACTTCCTGATGATTCTCTTTCTTCTTTACATGGGACTTAAATATTAAGGGTTAGTGTTAAGATCCCGTTATTAAAATTATAAGAGAGATGTCTCTGCCCAAATTAAGGTGCAAATGAGACCATATGCCAAAGTCAATAGTACAGATTTCTATTTAACTGTAAATGTGAGGTAGAAAGATAGATAGAGAAAAGAGACAAGAACTGGGAGCGAAAGAGAACAACAGAGAAATTAAGTAGGAAAAAAAAATCACCCCTCCATAAATTCCAACAACATCCCATTGGTCCTTTTCCAGGCTTCTCAGTGGTTGTAGACTGGGCATGAAGTGGTAGAAGGAGAGTCCAACCAGCACCAGGTCCACAGGGTTTATATTATACTGAGAGTAGGTGGAAATGCCCCTTGACTCTTTGACACCTGCTAAGATGTCGCAGCCGTCGCTTACATCAGCGTAGTTGAGTCAGTCATGGCTCATTACAGCCTGTCTGCTGACATGAACACCCTCATCCTACGTGTGACTGTCCCTGTGCTTGGGAGGGGAGTAACCTGGGTGGTTACTGCAAGTGCTCAGTGTTTGAGTCATCAACCACTAGCAGTCCAGTCTCTCAGTCACCCTTCTGACACTGGACCTTTTCCATTTAGGTTAGTTCCTTGTGTTCTGTACCTTCGGTTCCACTCCTTCTCTCCCCCTTTCTCCCTCTCTTTCCCTCTCCCTCTCTCTCTTTTCTTTTTTTTCTGGATGGGGATGTCAGCCAGTGTGTGGATGACTTCTCTGAGCAAATTGTCTCAACCCCCTTGATAGTCAGTGCAGAGAAATAGGAACTCTCAGGGTACAGCATATTTCCTAATTTAGAATAGGTTAGATGAATACATCTTACAAGTGGCTCCTTTTCTCTACTGGCTGCACAAGAAGTGAAGATGAAGCCTCTCAGGTGCATGTCACAGGTATCTGAAGTTAGGTACAGTGATATCACAATGTATCAGAGTTATCACGGCCAGAAAGAATGATGTTGCCACTATCCCATGTTAATAGAAGCTATTTCTTCTTCATGTTTTAAGGACATGTCATTCCTTTCTTGTTCAGAGTCCTCTACCTAAATTTCTGTGCTTGGTTTTCCCATTTTTTTTTTTTTAAATTTATGGTCACAGGGTATGGAGACATCACTCCACTTCTATTTGTGCATATATCAGGAGATTTCAGGCACTGAAATTGCTTCTCACACTCGGAAAGTGGTCGAAGGATCATGGTACTGGGTGTCTCACTGCTGGAATTCCAGATGCAGATTTCAGTTACCAGAAACAGAATAGATTAAATACCAATTTTCTGGTTATTTTCGTACAGTCTTTTACATTCCAGTTAACACATTAGCCTCTGTTATGTTGAATACTATCAATGCTCCCCAGTCTGAGAGGTATTATAATGTATCTGGCTGGTATAAAATGCTTCTGCTGTGTTTTAAGTATAACATTATGCAGCCAATGAGATTTTAATGGCTCTTTATCACAGCTGGACTCCAGTAATAAATGCATCAAGACTTCAGACACATTCTCTTTATATGTGACTGAGGACCATGAAGGAACCCAAATACATGGGACATATAATGAGATTATTTTGATCTACAATGAAATAGCCAGTGCTGTAACACTCTTTTCAAACTCCTCAGATTTAAACTTGGATCACTTCAGATTTTAATGCACCAGAAAGATGATATTAGGCCAATTTTATAGATATAGCAGCATACCTTCATATTTTTTCTTTCCAGATATTCATGAAATCTCTGATCATTGAGCTTTTTCAATCACAAATGATAATGAAGCCATCTGCTTTAGAGATGTAAGATCATCAGGTACCAGGTTTCCTATTCTTTCAGATTTCATTAAAACTATGATTTAAAAGAGGAGAGGCTGACCTCCAATTTGTTTATTATTGGTTTCACTGTTTTTTTCTCTTTTTCAATTGCAGGCATGTTTTCACCCCTTTAAAATCATCCTTACTGCACAAAATACAGCCCAAGTGATTTGCATGCCTGTGTGAGCACAAACTTAGGTCTATTGTGGAGTAACATTGTACAAATATGAACACATTTGTCTTTCACATTTATTTAAGAGTATGGAATTTAAAGAGTAAACGTGGAGCAATTCTTGGCCTGCAAGTT
This sequence comes from Erpornis zantholeuca, assembly GCA_013400515.1. Lineage (NCBI taxonomy): Eukaryota > Metazoa > Chordata > Aves > Passeriformes > Timaliidae > Erpornis > Erpornis zantholeuca. The sequence goes on from VZTN01032250.1 coordinate 93,621, forward strand.
ATTGCATGTCATATGCATTGAAATCATTGAAATAAAAGCCATTTTCAGTGACAGTGCAAACAAAGTTAAATGTCAAAGAGCAACTTTAGCTCTTTTCACATGGCATTTTACAAAACAGCCTGATAAAAGCAGTTTTGTTGTACCTTTTATGAATTTCGCGTAAGCAACACAGTCAGAGAAGATTGGAAGTCACAGAAAATACAAGACAATTTCTCATAAAGGAAAATTTCTCATCTCTTTTGGTAAACAGTAATAACTTTACTGCTGAGACAACACTATTCTCAAAGTCCCATTCCTGTGAAACTCATTGAGATATTAGAAATAAAGGTGTGTGATGTTACTCATCCTGCTACAAGCCTCCCTATTTTGCATTTGGCTTCTTGGAAAAATGTCTGAGTGTGACAGCAGAAGGAATGTAATGCTGCTGTAGAGTAATGCCGGATGCTGCACTGGAGGTACTTGATCCAGGTCTTTGTCAGGACAAAGATGCAGGTGTGTTGATGCTAATAGCTTAGTCAGAGGGAAATTTTTCAGCACTTACCCTGACTCTGAGAAGCAGCAACTTTCTCATGGTCAGGGTGAGAAACCTCGAGAAAGTTTTGTAAACCGTCAGGGATGTTTTGGGAATACCTTTCTCAATGGTATTTGTTACTTTTGTTATCCTGACGGATTTCTCTGTAGATAGACAATCGTAGCTGGTCTTATCTCTCTCTGCTCCTTACCAAGCATGCTGAAAAAAGCATCCAGGTCAGAGAGCAGCTGGATCTCTGGAGAGATCTCTTTGTCTTGTCTGCTTGCTTGTCCCTGAAATAAATAAGATATTTGCCTTCTGATGATGATATTTGCCTTTCTTATGTTGCAAATGGCCAGCAATGGCCATGAATTGTAACACAGGTGTATATTTGGGTTAGCCCTACGTTTTGGTTTTGGATGCTCAGGAAGTATCTGCATTCATAGTGACTTTGACCTTTCACTACAGAGAAAAATCTCTCTTCACTTAGTCCTTTAGGCAGCATGCATATATGAATCTGTGTTTATCTCTTCTGCAAAGCAGTGTTGTGTGGATGAATAATTTCTGGGGTTTGTCTTTTGTTTCTCAGTTGCTTTTTTCTTCTTGTACAACTGGTTCTGTAAAATCCACAGAATAAGTCTATTCCATGGTATTTTAATGTTTCTACTTTCAGTCAAATGTGATGCCCTCAAGCAGTGCTTGTAGCAAGTATCGTAGAGTTTAAACATTATCGTTGTGGTTTCTCCATCCCATTCTGTCTAGGAACGGCCCTTATTCATTTTAAGGGTGGTCTGCACTGTGGAAATGGCAGAAGAATCCTGGCTCCAGAACGGACACTGAATATTTTGAAGTCCATACTATAAGTGACAAAATGATAAGTGAGTATTTCGTGACAGGCAAGGTGGTCAGTCAGTGTTTATAACATTGGTTTTATGACTTCAGTTAACCAAGCTTCTGCTTCCTTACCACTTTTAAAATAGCTGGGGTGCTTTCTGTGACTAACACCCCAGTCTGAAGCCCATTTTTCCTTCTCTTTCTGGCTGTTACATATTGTTGTAGGTAGTTTGACTGGAAGTTATTGCTTAGCCACTGTGAGGTGTTCCTCTGCAGCACACACAAGCAGTGGGGTTGGCATATTTTTAAAAGTGGTATTTTAATCTCTTGCCCCTGGGAAGCATAATGTAAAAAACAAGAAGCCCTGTCCTGGCTGGAACTAGGACATTATCCACCCCTTATTCTATACCATCTACATTAT
>VZTN01032251.1:0-25696 GCA_013400515.1 Erpornis zantholeuca
TACATTATAACCCAGGACATATATTTATCATAATACTATATAAAATTATGGTAAAAAACAGTGATGTAAATACCACACTTGTTTGTAGTGGCTTCTAGACAGTCACCCTGTCACTGCAAGAAATACAGTAAAAAAAATTGCCTTTTTTGAAGATTTTGTTATGAAAATTGAAACCTTCCAAAGGCAACTTAAGCAAGATGCAGATGGAAATCACTGGAAAGAAAGCAGTCACTGTTCTATTATTGGTGAATTTTTTCGCTTGGGACTTGCTGGTTTTGCTTGGTTCGTGGTATTTTTCCACACATGTTCTCCTTTGCAACCCTAGCACAGAGTTTAAGGACAACCTTAAAAAATAGTCTTACAGGGGACATATTTCCATTAAAAACACAAAAAATTATATGGAAAAGAATACTTTTAATTGTGCAGTTGGCTTTTGACAACCTTTTTCCTAAATAATGCATTGCTAGGAACAGTGTAAGCACATAATGAAGAATTAGTAGCACTTCTTATTAATGGACTTTTTAGCTTAGAAATATTAAAGTAGAACTCTTCTGGCTTCTAAGGGGTCATTTCAAATCCTTGCCTTATGTCAGTGGTGTGGTCTGTAGCTTGGAATTGGAATTGGAAAATTGGAAATACCAATTCCAATTGGAAATTCCAAAAAATTGGAATACCATGATTACAGAAGTGAAGATACTGCAACAAATCTACAGATTTAGAAGAAAGAATCTTAATCAACACAAGTTGGCCAAACTCAATCTCAGTTCAAGACATCCTCCACTTCTGCCAAGGTGTAATGGTGTAAACTTTCTGGAAAGAACCCAGATTGATTGGCATTTTTTGTGAAGTATTATTTTACTTCAACATTACAGGTATATGGTATGCAATATAAGTTTCAGAATTCCTAAACTCTGCAGGTGTTGATGAAATACCTTTGTAAGATTGGTGAGAGAGCTTTGCTGAAAAGCTCTGGTTTCTCATGTGCTAAAAACTAAGCACGTGGAAAAGAGTTTTGAAGAATCAGGGTATAATTTTCCCTAATACTACAATTGATTTCTAGAGGACTAGTTAGTGAGAAAAGTCAACTCATCTTTAGTAAAGGGTAGCAGAACTCTGCGTAATAAATAGAATTTTGAAAAAAAACACTGTTTTTTTTATAGCCTGTTCCCTTGACAGTCTAAGATTGTTCCTTATAATGTTGAATGCTCTATTTTTTAGCACTGTATTTAATTTAGTTGTAAATGACTCAATCTGTGGTGCTTCCGCCACTTCCCCAGTCTATACCATAAATCTGAATGTGCATGTGTTTGCTTGGTATTGCTCAATAAAACAAATAACAACAGATCTGAAAAAGACACCAGAAAATTACTTATTCGTAATACACGTGAAGGATTGCTTATTTCACTGTTATGTTTAAGTACATAATGACTTCTGCCAAAGGAAACTGACACAGATTGTATTTGATTAATGAACACCATTGTTTGCTGTTGGCCTGAAGAATTTATCTTTATCTAAATATTTTTTTCCAGAATGGGCACATTTAAAATTAGATTAAGCACTTTTGTATAATACCTACTTCTACTTCTAGACAAATCACCCTTTTATTCAATTAACATTACTATTCCAAGATTTACTGAGTAATTTTCCAATAATATAGTATAGAAATGTTTCACTGGCTGCAGCAATCAACTTCTGCAAGAAAATCAGCTGAACAGAAAAGAAAGAAAGTATAAATGTGATGACAATGATATGAGGCCTAAAATGAATGTGTACATTTTTGTGAGATGAATCCTTAGATGTACTTGGATTGTGTTTTTCTAATGAGTACCTCTGGGTATTGGTCAAATTCGTCATGTCTTAATTGTTGGTATCATGAGAATGGAGTTGCTCTTCCTATTTTTATTTTCCTTTTTTCATGAATTTACAGTTCAGCAGTCTAAGCTTAGAAGAAAAATAAACATGAATTAATTTTGCCAAGTGATTCTAAAACTCATTTTAATTAGTCCCTCACACTGTACAGTTAACCTTGATTGCATTTCATAATTCAGATTTTCTTGCCTAGTATAATGAGAAATACTCCCTACTAATAATGTTAGCAAAGCAGAAGAATAAATTGATGCATCTTTCTACATTAGCCATGCAGTTTATTTTTTCAAGCTGCTTTGATCAAAAAGTCAATTTTGTTAAATTTTGCCATCTACCTGTATGTATAACTGATTATATTTCTTGATTTAAGGATTAATGAGTCAATGAAAAAGTTATCTGAGCTAGAAGACAAAGTCAGTCTTAGAAAATGTTAATCTGTGAATCTCATTACATCAGATTCTGCTTACTCTATCTGACTATTAATACTTAATGCTTGATACATAATGGATTCTGAAATTTGAACAAAAAACTCTCTCAGTTTATATAAATGCATAGATCTTAAAGCTCCTCTAGATAAAAAACAGCTTCACAGAGATAAATTGATTCCCAAGCAGGGAAATATTTTTTCCCATTTATGCTCTACCTGTTTTAATATCTTATGGAGCTTCACATTTGCAAATTCCACCCATGGAGAACACATTAAAATTCCTAGTCTTGCTCCATGAGAAACCAATAGAAATTTTGGTCTTAGTGGTGAGAGGAACCATGTTAAGTTCATAGTAATAGATCCGGTAGTGTATTATTTCTGTAGATTTTTGTTCTTCATATCTGGCTCTTAAGTAAGAAATCCTGATCGAGGGCTAGAGGCTCCTGCACAACTAGTTGTCCCACCCAGTGTGGTACAGTGCAATCTGTGCAGTGTGAGTCGTGGTAGGAGAATTGCTTTCAGTCTCCTTCAGTGACAGATCTCCCCCCACCGAGGGCACAGCTGGTGCAGATGTTGGGATCGCCACTCCAAGGCCTTTGCAGATGAAAGGCACCAAGGTTCTCGTGAGTGTCATGTGAGCCCTGAAGTGAAACAGCTGCTTCTCAAACCAAACGAGACTGCAACAGAGCTGCTGCTTTCTCAACATGTATTCCATAAAATGGAACCTGGGGCAAAGTTGGTGGTTTGTGACTTTGCAGTTTGCATCTTTCCTTTCAGTATTGTCTAACATGTCCACTTCCATTCTCTTTTTCATTCTCGGGAGAATCCAGTTTGCTTATCATGTTCTCTTTCTCTCTCTTTTTCTCTTTTCTCTTTTTTCTCCCCTCCTTTTCCCTTCCATCCAGATGGAATGCCATTTGCTTGGTGGGTTGGCCGTGCCAATGAAAAGCATCTTTACTGGGGAGGATCTCATCCGGGCATTCAACAGTGTGCATGTGGATTGGAAGAAAGTTGTCTGGATATGAGATACTTTTGCAACTGTGACGCAGATAGAGAAGAATGGTAATAACTTTAATATGTGTATAGCAAGTGTCTGTGTGAAGAGTTGGGGACAGAAAGTAGGGAAAGAAGGCTTAAATCTTTCCTGCTTCACAGTTCAGGAAGACTGAATGGCTTGAGTATAATCAGATAAGAATGAAATGAAACTAGAATTTGGACTTCTGATTTTACATTAAATTTCTCTTTTGAACCAAAGAGACCTGGTTGAAGCAGGTTGATGGGATGGGTGGTCTTCTAAAAAGCCTTCCTTTTTGAATGCTGAATCCAGTAATTTTATTCGTTTAAAAGTTTTGATTGATTCAGCTGGAGCATTGCATGAATAAAGGCTCCAGGAGCTTGGTTCATAGGTGTATATCCAAGCTAAAAATTGAGGCTTAGACAGCAAAATTCAGATACAGCTAAACAAGAAATACTCACTGCAAAAAGTCTTGTATTCTTCTTATGAAGCAGTATAATGTGCCTTAACTTACTTTTACAATGGATCTCATGCTTTTTAAGGCCAATGGGAAGAATTTTTTTACTTCCATAGGTTTTGATTCGGTCTCTATAGGAAGTTTTGGAGTCAGAGCATGAATATTTAAAGCCTTCCTTGGGTTCTTTGTTGTGGTCTGATGCTGCATGAATCTGGGAAGGCCACCTCACAATCTTCTGTCATTCTCTGCACTTTCAGAGACATTCCAGCCACCAAGAGCTAGTTAATGAACTTTCCAATTATGTTTGAGGGGACTGAAATGCCAGATGAGTGTTGTTGGAAGTACAGTTTGAAATACTAAATATACATGTGAAAATTCTGCTCACTCAGTCTCCCTTCTAGATCACTCACTGAGAGGATCTGCTGCCCTTTATCTGAAAAAAAAAATATTTTAACCTTGAGTAGTTCAGAAATTATGAGTAATGAAAGTAGACAAGGAATGTCTTGCTGTCATAGGCTGCTGTGTTTGAAACAGTGTCTGAATTAGCCCTGTGGAACCTTCACTTAAAATGAGTAGAAAGGAATGGTAAGGGGGTCTTATAACATTAAAAAAAAAAAAAAATCACAAATTACTTGTCACTGTAAGTGTTGGGCTTTTTGGTTGCTTGATTTCTAGACAGTGTGATTATTTGCTTGGACCCTTTATATCCCTGGGGTCACTATTCACTTTCAAAAATTATAGCCGTAAGGAGATTTCTTCAGGAAGATGTTTATGTAAATACTGGCTTATGAATGTGATTTGTATTGAATAGCCTGGCTGTGCATGTTAATCTATCTTTTCTTTAGTGTTTGGTTATCAGATGCGCTTTTGACGAGCTTTGCACATGAGCATCAGGAGCATCTGTTTTTGCTGGTGCTTGGCTCTTTTCATAACCCACATTCCATTTTTCACTGCTGAGGCAGAGCAGGTTGTTATGCTGGCAGATATTGGGGTTGCAGTCTTAGACTGCAGGGCACTGCAGCACTAGGTGGTACAAACCAATGCAAGGTGAAAGCTAAATGCAGTTTTGTAATATTTCAGCCGAGTCTCCTCAGGAAATGAGACCTAAAGAAGTTATGCTGTGGGTATTTATCTCCATTTCCCTCCACACACCCCCAATGATTTTGAACAAGCAGACTTATTTCAAACACCTTGGACAGGGAAGCAGAAGTCTCAAAAGTATTACAAATTACACATCCTATGAAAATTTATGCCGGGCTGAGGGGAAAAAGCCAATTAAAGCCCACAAGAAGGAAGTTAAGGAAGCATGCACTTTTATTAGATTTTGGAAAACCCTCATGGGAGAAAGATGTTGGAAATAATGCATTATTAGCTTGGCAGCTCATAGAGTTACTTGTTTCTCCTAATTTCATGATAATAACAGAATATGCTTACAAGTTACCTCCACTAAACTGCCTACTGCTTGTTGATTTGGGGATTCAGTTGCATATGTTTTTAATCCATGAGAAATTTTTACTTTGGTAGTATTCTAAACTGGAGGTTGCCTTTATAAAAGCTAAAAAAACCCTGACCTTTATGAAGAGTTTCTAAACATAAGAAATTTCATGCCTCTTGAAGATTGCTTTTGTGTTTCCCTGCTAGAACACTGACCCCCTGATATATAACGAGCATTCGAATCCGAAACCTGCTGAGATCTGAACTGTGACTTTAACCTGCTATACATTATAGTGGAAGGAGCAAGACAGCAGCAGATGCATTTATTTGCCTCAGCATGAAATAAAATGGGTGCTGCAGAGTGGAAAACCAGAAAATCATTTTGGCTCCTTTTAGATAAATCATGCTGCTCCAAGGTAGGAACTCTCCGGAATAGCTGAAGCATCCTCCCGAAGAGGAGACAGTCCTAAGATTTTACTTTGATTTGCTTTCCCTAGACTAAATCTTGGGTGAAGAAGAAGCTACTAATTTCTCAAGAGGAGCAAAAGAAATTATAAACAATAGAAAGCAGACCTGACAAAGTCCTGTGCCAGGTGTTTACCAGCACACAATATGCACTTCTAGGCATGCTGACTTTTAAATGATATCTGAGCAGACACCTGAGCCAGCTGCTATTTTTGGGCTCTTACTTGACACCAAGTTAGTACCCCTGACCAGATGAACAGGGATGTATAATTAAGCATTCTAGATGGAGAGGGCTTTTGTATTTTTCACCTTTGTTTTTATGAAAGCATTGTACTGGTAAGTATCTTTTTCCATATGGCTCATCATGCTTCCAAACTCCACAGTGTGATGACAGCAAATCTGTCACTTCAGAATAGTGGAGCATCTTCATGGTATTTTCTGTAGAATGAGAGATCTCTTATGAAAAAGCAGAGGCGCTGGCTACTGCACCCTTTTTGTTGACCCAAGCAAGGGAACTGAAAAGGTGTAAGACACACCTTGGGTGCATGTTGTAGAAAAAAGAGAAAGATTTCTGACTGCTGAAAGTACTTGCTAGTGGGTGGGAACATTAATAAAAATCCAGTGGCTTCAAGCTAAAGCTAAACCTAATTCAGAAAATGTTTTCTTTTTTTTTCTTTCCATTCCCCACACTGACAATAGATAGATGTTGAGACAAGTTATCTATAGATAAGACATATTGGTAATTGTCTTTCAAAGTATATACTCTGTTTCAAACAAAAATGTATTCTTGATTGGGGAGATGTGTTAAACTGACTTAAAGAATAATAATTATTATTATTAATACTGGCAGGACAGTGTTATCATGAGATCTTTTGGGATCTTCAAATGCCTCTCCCAGGTTGTCTTTCATCTCAAGCAAAATTCTCTTGCCTTGGCAGTTGAGGTCTTGCTGCTCATCAAGCCTTGCATTTAAATGGGAGGAAACTTTCATTCTTAGGTCACACATGACTGTCCTGAAGTCCTCTTGCTACTTTGGCCTCTCTCTCTGAAATCCGTTTTCCATTTCAAATGTAAACCCTTAACTGAAGCCAGTCACCAAACCAAACCATGCTGACTGTATTCATCTGGAAACCTTGTGAATTTAAAGAACTTTGCAGCTTTCTGTTCTGTACAGAAAGAGAGGCATCTTTGGAACTCATTTCATACGAGAAGCTCAAGCATCTCAGCGAAGTGTGGTGGACAGTGTGGATTCCAACAACCAGCTGACAGGACATCTTTTATTTCTATTCTGCAGTCTGCAAACTGGAGGAGTACACTCCTCTTTTGTCTTCCAGAACAGTTTTCACTGGGGAACTAAACCTTTTGAGTCTTGCCGTTTCCAAATTTCACCTCTTTATTGTGGCTTTGGGGCACTACAAGAATAAGGAAAACCACAGGACATGATAAGAAGAAGAACAAAATCGAGGGTGGATAGTCTTGTCAGACCCACTTTGTCTCCCAGAGGTGTAATAAGAATACTGAGCCTAGTTTGAGGAGGGGAAAAGCCAAATTGGAAATGAATGAAGCCTTGCTTAGATGAGCTATATTTGTGCTAAGCTATGCCAGAGCCAGGATGCTAAAACTGGGAGGGCTGAGGAGAGTGGGGCAAAGAAACCCTGACGAGCCCAGATTTGACAGGTTTTGTTTGCTCAGCCACCATCCTGCACTGAATCCACTCCTCAAGAAGCAGTGCAGGCAACTCCAGAGAGCCTGTGAGCTCATAAATAACCCCTGCCAGAGGTGACCTGGCCTGGGTAGGGTTGTCCTGGATATGCAGATAAATGACTGCATTTGTCAACAACCAGGACGAGCTGCCTGCAGAGGCCTGACTGTAGCAGGTCCCTAAGGTGTCAAGAATCAGTTCATTACTCTAATTACCAAACTCTGTATCTCTAATTCAGCCAAATACAGGCACTGCATCTTGCCTTAAGCTGTTAGGTATGTCCCCTCATGCTGGTGTTTTTCACTTTATGGTGGCTGTACATTATTTTACCCCATAAAGCATCTTCGGATACAGCTCATGGGCAAGATAGCAATTAAAATGTATTCCTTTGGATTGTTAATGATATGTCCTGCACAGGCCACAAAACTTTTCCTGATGGAAGCCTGTGTCACAGGCCCATTCCTTATGTGCTTCCTTGCCATCTGCTGATCATAGTATTCTTTTCCCCAAATGTACGGTATTCCTGAAAATCTGTGCTGAATATCTGAGCTACTGAGGCTCAGATCCCACCAGAGTTTCCATTAATGTGCAAGAGAAAAACATACCAATAGGGGATCATATGAGAATAAATTATATTTAATGGCACCACTGTTCTGCCATCTGTTACAAAAAATATGGAAATGGCTACCTGGAGATTAGCAATTTATGATGGCTCACACAGTTAGGACACCACAGAGCGAGGGTTTGTTGAGAATGCTTTTAGTAGTAGCCAGGAAGAGGAAAAAGAGTTTCATATTGTTATCATCAAAATAGTTATTTGTCATTTATAGATGAGTTTACCTTCACTACACCTTTAAGTATCCAGCTGCTGCACTATCACCTTTAGTAGCAAACTATTTTCATCTTTTTTTTAAATTGGTATGGAGCTAGAATGTTTGTTTGATGTGTGACTTGCCTCATAGCTTATTGAGGAAGTCCTTTGGGTAGATGTAGGCATTAGTCTTCAGAAACAGATAAACAAATGACATCCAACTGTACTTAATACCCACAAACAAAAAATTGTCAGTGATTTAATTTAGAGGGCATTATTGGATTTGTTTGGTTTGGGTTTTGCTTGTGGAAAGGACAAATTGACACTATCCTTTATGCAAAGAGCTCAGAGAAACATCTGTTTGTTGAGGGTTGTTTCCACCCTCAAAACATTCAGATTTTCATCTGATTTTGTGCCAAATTGAGTGCCAAGTCAGGTAAGCAGGAGGTCGACTTCCCCAGTTTATTAATTTATTCATACCATTTTCTGGGAGCAGAGATCTCCTTTCAGGAAAGTGATAAAAACTGCCTTGATTTTTGTGAAATCAGGACTTAACTTACAGGGGCTGTGCTCAGTGGAAATATCCACAGAGAGCAATGTGAAACCCACCAAAGAGAAATAAAGTAGTGGGCTTGAGAAGCAGCTGTGGAAAAGCAAATATAATCTGGTTTTAAGTGTATGTGAACTGCTAAATTAAAATACATATAAGTAAAAAGGAACTCTGGGAACAAATACAAAAGTAATTAATCTAACACGGTTTTGCTTTTGTTTAAAAGACAAAATCATGTATTTGCACATCAGAGTGCAGATGCTTTTTATCAGAAAATAATAATTTTATTTGAAAAGTGTAGTACATGAGAAGTGATCCCCAAGCCCCCTTCAGGCAAAATTTCAAATGTTTTGTCCAAACCCTGATATATTTGTATTTTGTAGTGCCACAGCAGTGCCTCCAGGAAGTTTCTGTACAGGTACATGAAGCTCTTTTGCTTCTCTCTCAGGAATATTACATTGTATTTGAGAGGCTGCCATGGTGTACCACATAGAGAAGAGGAATTGTGGTGCTTTGTAAGAAATGGAGTCTGAAATAAGTTCAATTTAAGGAATACCAGGAATTTGAAACACTGAAAGAGAGTCTTCCACTCTCTTTTCTGCATTTCTTAGGTGTTGATCTTTCACCAAAAACTTGATTCCTTACTATGAAATAATAATAATTAACTGCAACAATAGATATGTTGCTCCTCACACTGACATGTTCTCTGAAGGACAGAATGTTTTCTGACAGGTTTTATCTCAGTGTCTGCTTGTATGAAAATACATATCATTACATGAGGGTTTTTTTCCATGTGTGAGAGAATAAAATGCATAAAATGTGCTATTTGAGTTTGAAGAGAAGCTTGATTGAGTTTTCAAGGCATTAACAAAGTGAAGATTTTTATTAATTCTAGAATATACTTCTCTCTCACACTTGAGCTATGCTACTAAATTTTGCTGTGACACCAGCATATAAGTTGTAAAAATTCAGTCATAAAATCTGATATAAAAGAACTTCATGCAATACAGCAGAATATCTAATAAGCAATGCAGCTTCCAGAGATGTGGAATAGATATCTTTAAAATGTCACCATTTCATGGGTTTTTGTAGATATTTTGAATGCTAGCTGTAGAAAGATACTGATTTTTATTTTAATGCTGATCATAGCCAGTAAAAAGACTGCACTATTTTTTAAATTTAAATAAACTTGCAGGAAACCTCCCTAAATATTTTGCAATTTTTGAAAAATTTTATTTTAAAAAAGAAAGTGCCAGCTTAGTTACTCATGTATATTGAATATTTTATGTTCCATTACCATGCATCTTTCTGCTTTTCTTTTTCATTCTGCCTACTCTTCTTCCTCCCAGCCACTGGAACACCTTATTTAATTATCTTCCTAAGACATACTCAAATAATTTAGCTTTTGTCACAGCAGTTTCCTAATCTGTTAAGAGTATTTATGCCACCTTTCAAATACTGATACAATAAGCTATAGGAGTGTGATACTGAGAGTCCACCCCGAAGAGATTCGGAGACCATGCACCTTTGATTCATACGTGACAGTTTTCCTCCTGAGTCTGTTCTGGAGGCCTTGCTCTGCCTCATGCCTGGGAATTTCATCTTGCTGCACTTTGTCTGTAATTATTTGCATATCAGACACCCACTGGACCAAGAAGAAAATGTTAGCGTCGGAGAGCGTACGTCTCCTTTTCCCCTTGGCATTATGAGACAATTAACTGTGCTGCATGCAATTAGAAGCAATGAAAAATAAATGCAATGTATGCAGCCTTTATAAAAAAGATCAAAATCCTCTTATTTTTGTCTAACATTAATCAGAGTAGAGCACTTAGCCAAACAAACATTTGAGGTTGTGTGTCAGAGCACAGCTGCAGTGTTTGTCCTGATTATTATTTCTTTGCTAGAAGTCTGTGTCCCTTCCCATATCTGGAACTTCACTGAGAGGTACATTTATGGAAGCTGGCACGGCAAGCAGGAAATGGGCAGGTCTGGGATCCTGCCTGGAATGTCAGAGTCTTTGGCAGTGTTATCACTCAGATAGTGATACCTGTTTCCTGAGGCTTTTTGTGACACCTGCCTGGAAGAGCAGTGGGTATAAATTCGGGATTACTGGCATTTTGGATGTGTTGCCATCCCCATGAGCAGGATGTAGTCTTTCAGCTGTGAGCAGACAGGTGAGTTGAGTCCAGACCCTGCACCCAGCTTGCTGGGCCATGAAGAGGTAGAGATCCTTTCTCTGAAACCATTGAGATTTGAGCATCCATGAGGGATGCTCTGCCACACTTTTGGGCCTGGATGTACAGCAAACCTTAACCTTGAGGAAAGGAGAAGAAAAAACACATCACTGTGGAGATGAGATTCAGGAGCTCTCACCTCTCTATTATCAATCGATAGAGAGAGACCTCGAAAGGGCAGTTCTGCTCTGGTAAGGTCAGGGGTGGTGCCTGAGGGATTCAGCTGAGTTCATGAAGTGCACTGGGATGAATGCACATCTACATACCCTGCCAGAGCCAGACTCACTCAGTGGGCTTAAGGACCTGCCATGAAACACCAGGCTGCATTTTGAGGACAAATTTTTGTCCAGCTGACTCAGAATAAAAACAAATAAATTATCCTTTAAAAGTCAATCTTTCTTTTCTCTTCCTTTCTAGCAGCCATATGTAAGTTAGTTGCAGCTGAAGAACAAGCCCAGCTAAACAAACATGAGAAGTTTGACAATGCAGTAAATCTGCCTTCAGTGTGTCAGCTGCTGACCCAAAATGTCCATTGGCATGCAATGCAAAGGATTGATTCAGTCCAAACTCGCTCTGCCAATTCAGCTGTCTTTGCAGTGTGCAGGGTTAGTTGTGTCCCAGCCACCTTGAAGTTGGATCAGTGATTGTCTGGCTTCCTGAGCTAGCAGTGTGGTGGATCAGGCATTGCCTGTCCTCTCGCTGCTCGGGTAAAGCATAAAGCCAGCATAAACACCCTTATCTCCAGCTAACTTCACACAAATGCAGATCTGGACTTAGACCCGATCCACAGTAAATGCATCCTGCTGAGGAAACCCAGCAGAGCCCAGTTTACATTAATGCCCCTTAGTCATCATGGCAGTGCTCTTCCTCAGCTTCACAGCTGTTCTGCACAGCTGAAGGAGGTTTACAGCCCATCCCAGCCAGTATCCTGTATCCAAATCTTCAGGGGCCAGTATTGCATATGAACACAGAGCATACATGGGAGCATACTACATAAACAGTGTGTGCTTGTCATAATCCCTCCAGGCAATTCTGCAAAAGATCTTCCATCTTTAAGTAAGCGTCTTTTAAATATTGCCTTGCATGAGGAATGCTGGGGTGTTTGTCTGTGTTTAATCTGCCTCTTTCTGTTTGTGTATTAAAATCCAGGACAAATGATACCGGCCTCCTTACTTTCAAAGACCATTTGCCTGTAACTCAGATTGTGATCACTGACACAAACAGATCAAATTCTGAGGCTGCTTGGAAAATCGGCCCTTTGCGTTGCTATGGAGACAGTGAGTACTAGCTCTTCTCAATTTCCATAGGTGCAGAATGTTCCTTTTTTGCTGCTGTTGTTGTTTTCTTTTTTTATAAAAAAACCTACCTCTATGATGAAAGGTGGCTTTCCACATGCAGCTTTCAGCTGCTGTCCTGTGCCAATTAACTATAGATAAGGGGGTTGTGTTTGCAGGGCAGTTCTGGAATGCTGCTTCCTTCAACACGGAGGCCTCCTACCTGCACTTCCCCACGCTCCACGCCGAGGTCAGCGCGGACATCTCCTTCTTCTTCAAAACCACCGCCGTATCCGGGGTCTTCTTGGAAAACCTTGGGATCAGAGACTTCATACGAATTGAAATAAGCTGTAAGTTTCAGTGCTCAGAAATCTTGGTGTATTTGCCCAATCTGACAGATGCAGAGAACTGGGAAGGATGCATTTTCTGCCATCTTGAGATGGTTGGAGGTGCCTGGAGACAATAAGATGGGGACATAAAGACTCTTTTATCTAGACTTACCTACTTCTCCTGTCAGACATTCCCTGTACGGCCTTATCATTATGCTTAATCTAATTATGGCTGGATTTATCTTTCTTAAACAAACAAGTGTATGAATTTATTTTTCAACACTGATACTTATTCTTTTCCTCTTTAGATTAAAAAAACCCCTACTGGTTAGATGTACCTATAGGGTGTAATTTTAGTTGAAAGTTGAAAAATTTAATGCAACCGTTCTGATGGTTACTTTTATTTCCATATCAGTAATGTACCCAGTCTGATGCAGCCCTAGTGTTTCAGAGGAACTCAGTGTGTATGGTGCAGCAACGAGGTGAGAGTTTGTGAAGGAGAGGACACTAATGCGGGATAATTTAGTCACAGTTATAATGGATCTTGAATACTTCGAAATCTATTAAGTGAGTGCGGTGTAACTGCTACTCAGTGTATCAGGAAAATAGCATGGAATTTAATTAGTGAGATTTTGCCTCACTCCTGTTGTGATGACTTCAAATATTCATTAGTGACAAAAGAGTACAGCGGCTTTGAATTGAAATATGACGTGTATTCCAAATTCTGTCAAGCTTAGGGAAAACAAACTGAGTGCTATGCATTTGATAATATGCTTATAATAACCCCAAAATAAAATTTAATAAAACAGGGCCCCGAGGCCCTTCGATTCATTAAACCAGTGGTAAATGTCATGGTGCATTATCACAAGGTAATGAGGTGTGATTTACTGTTAATTGCACATCAAGGTCCAATTTGGTTATACTTCAGTGTACTGTGTTTTATTCTCAGGGATATGGAAGTAAAAGTGGCATCAAGTACAACAAATGCTGTAAACTAAGAGGATTGTTCAGTGAAAGCTTCTGGATGTGTGTTACATCTGTATTCCTAGAGAAATGAGTTATTTAAAAGTTTGGGAAAAATCTTTTACACTTAGGCTTCTCATCAGTAATTTGTTGTTGTGCTTCTTGCTGCCAGATGGAATTTGCAGCCTAAAGGCCTTGCATCAAGGAAGCTCCACCGAGCAGCTGCTTCAAAGGGAAATGACTTTTTAGCAGATGCAGGGGCTCAGAATAGATCTTTGTCTATCCCTATGGAACATTTCCTATCTTAACTATCTATGAAGAAGCTTCCCAAACCAGACCTATCCAATTTTTTGGGTTTGAAATCACAAGGTTTTTAGGAATTTTCGCTCCAAACCCTTCTGGTTATGTGATGTGTAGACCTGGTTCTTGGTCTTCCTGGTGCATTTAGCATTTTAGGAAGAGGAAGATAATCAGCAGCAAGAATGTTAAAAAGTTGTAGCTCCTTTCAGGCTTCCAGTAGAGCAAGGTGGACTCCTTTATGTGACTTTTGTTTTTCAATTAATGTCTTGTTTCTAGGAGCCTTATTATATCTAGATGCGTGTTACATATACAGCTTTAGTTTAGGATCAGCAATTAACTAGTTTTGCTCATCAGTTGTTTCATGCATCTTGGGTCAGGCTTAGACAAACAAAGGCTTGTAGGATTCTCTCATACCACATGCAGCCAAGTTATGTAATGGTTAACTACTTGCATTTTGGAAGATGTAGTTGGAAAGATCTTCGTCCTTTCTCCCATCTAAGCATTATTTGTCCAAAATCTTTTGGGACCATTTTGTGACTTTTGTGCAGCCTTTGGCACTTTCATTTCAGAAAGAGAAGTGCCATTTCTAGAGTGCTGTAATTGTTATAGCAAAAAAAGATCGGTACCCACAACCAAGCATTATCACAGCAGAGATCAAACAGTGAGGCTGCAGGCTTAAATTTATGTATAAGCTGCTGTGTAGGAGATGGGAGGTAAATGATCCTGTACTATTTGCTGACATAAAAGTTAATGGACCCTATATTTATGTAAGATTTCTTGGTGTCAAAGCCACGATTTAATTCAGACCTTCACTTCCTCTTCACATCTGTTTATCTATTCCAGCCCCCAAGGAGATCACCTTCTCCATAGATGTCGGGAATGGCCCCACAGAAGCCACTGTGCAGTCTCCCACACCCCTGAATGACAACCAGTGGCACTACATCCAGGCAGAGAGGAACCTCAAGGAAACTTCTCTGCAGGTGGACAACCTCCCCAAGAAGGTCCTGGAGGCCCCTGCTGAAGGACACTTCCGTCTGCAGCTCAACAGCCAGTTATTTGTAGGTAGGGACAATCCAAGGGTTCCTGTAGATATCCACAGTATTTCATATACTTTGGTCATGAATGCTCCTGTGTTGCCATTGAGCTTGCATGTGGTGGCTCAATTTTATTTTCTCTTCTTCTACTCCTGCACAGGCAGCATGAAGTAAACCCCAACAACTGCCTTTACTCTCAAAGCACTAACCAAAATTTTACCATGCTGTACTTCTTGGTATTTTTAGGGTCAAACTCTTGAAATGTATTTGAAATGCCAAAGAGTTCATAACTTTTCTTCTTGTGCAGCACTATCCGTGTAAATGACTGCAAAAGATGTGACCTCTCTCTTTAGGCACATTGTAAAAATCAGAAGTTTGTCATACGAGTTGCTGGGGCAAAACCTGATGACAGTGTCTTGAAAGCCTGTTCCTTCAAGCTTGCCTACCAAAACCTTTATTTGGCTTGAGAGTCCAAGGGTGAGAGAAGTGTGTACACAGTCAATGCAAATACAGGTGTCTTGCCTGGAAGTGATTTTTCAAAGGAGAAAAAAGAAAATTAAAAGAGAAAGAAGAAAATTTCTGCATATGTTTTGTTTACTTATCGCCCTTGCACAAGAAACCTGGATTGGAACTAGTTTGTATTTGGTAATATGATAGTGGAAGAGAAGAGTAACTACAATCTGCTTCCTATCAGGAAATATTCTCCTCTGAATTTGTCTCAAACCAAGACAATTACAAAGGGAATTCTCTCTTTTCTGTATTCAAATGCTGTCTTTCTGAGTAATCTGTTCAGTGGTGGAGTGGTTTGTATTTGTTCTTACTCAGGGCCATTAAGGTAACTTCTGATTCCTTCCTTAAAATGGATCTTCTTACTTAGCTGAAGTGCTGTAGCAAACCTCAATCTGTCAATGCTTTTTAATAAAGTTTACTTGTATATTCATACCCTTATACTTAAGTAGCTTTCGGGGTATTTATTTGAGCTTTTTATTGTGCATGTGTGCAGTAATTACTGGGCTCTGAAAGTAAAGAATTAATTGTTAATAGGAAGATATGGCTGCATGAATGTCAGGAGTCCTTCCCACACAGCTGTTGATTTATACCTAAAACTATCTCTGCTGGACTCATCTGGAGTGGAGCTCACTGAAGAACTCACGGAAGGGAGGGTTAAGACTGTCACAGTGCAAGGTTTCTGTTTCCTGGTATGAAGCCTGCTGCTAATCACTAGCTTTTCAAATACTGTGTTGATCCTAAGACTGTCCTGTGGGAGAGCAGGCCTGGAGGCAGCCAGGGACCTTAGAAACATCAGAGAAATTTAGCCAACATACTGTTTCCAGTTGGGAAAATTAGAGATTTAGTGACTAAATAGACTTTTGTGATTTTTTGGTTGTTTCTTTCTAAAGGACTAAATATTACGGGTTTATCATAGGCCATCTATTAGATGTGTCATATATATCAACTGCTTACCATCTCACATCTGAAAAGCAGTATCTGCCTGTAAGCTTGCTGCTCACCCTCAGCAAAATAAACAGGTTAGCTGTGCGAATTTCATGGCGGTTTTAAAGTGATAAAACTGATGAACTGTGTCATGACAATCCATGGTAGTTAAGGACCCCACCAGAGCAATGTGCCAACAGGAGCCCTTGTCAGCAAAGACAAGTGCAAAGCCATGCACCTGCCACAGGACAGCATCAGCATCCTCACGAGCTGGGGATTGACTGGATGGGGAACAGCTCTGCCAAAAAAGTCCCATTGATTTTGGTGGAGAAGTGAATTTGTACCTCATCTGAATGTAGCTGTGCTTTAAGGAACAGGTAGGACCTGTTGATTCCAGCAGTGACTTCCAACTGATTGTACTCTGATGGTAGTGAGTGTTTACAGTGAACGTTGGGATATAGGTATTTATTTCAGCCAAGAGATGAAAAGTTCTCACTGTGCTATAAATATATTGCATTCTTTTGTCCATCCACACTTTTACTGAACCATGAACAAAAGGGACAGAAAAAAAAATGGGTTTGGGAGTGCTTTTTCAGCCCTTAACTCTGCCATATTGAAGGCCAAAATTATCTGTGACTTGCTAAGTTTTCCTGAGAGCTGTCAGAAGAGCTGGAAACCTGGGCAGCCTCATGATTCTGGCACTATTTGTCCCTGGGTGCTCCAGGGAAAGGTGGCAGAAGTCCAGCAATACACAGATGTGATGTAGTTTGTCTCTACTGAAAGTCTCATTCGAATCTTGCAATAAAAAGCTACTGATTTAATACCTCAACCATGCAGAGAGAATTTTAACCCATCTGAAAAATAAATGTGTAAACACCATTGTAAAAAGGAAAGAAGCAGCAGCACATAATATTGCTCCCTACTCCCCCTATAATCCACAACATATTTGTCTCTGCAGCATTCTGCATACTGACAGTGATTAAGGGGTTTCTAGCCTTAGTGGCTGTGTGTGGCAGGCTTCTGAGATAGCTCTGTGTGTGTGTGAAGTGGAAGAGAAAAATGACTTCGCATTGCCACTACACTCCTACAAGCTTGGATTTTAATGCAGCCTAAAGGAGTTAGAGAACCATTTCTCCCATTCTTTTAGTGAGACTTGGGTATCTAACTGCTTCTGGCTGCATTATAATCCTCAGAGCATCAATATCCCTGCACCTGGGCAAGTTTCTTCTGTTAATTTGAAAAAAAGTGCAGTGGAAGGAGCAAACCCCACACAAATGTGCAGGCTAAGTAATTATCAACTGCATCAAGCTGCCCAGTATTGAGCCAGTTTGGCAAATTGCTTGCTCAGAAGGGGCATACAAAAACCATTCCTTTCAATGGACAGTCGTTTTCAGCTCTCAAAATGTGTGGCACAGTTTTGTGTGGTGCAGCTATCCCTGTGGTCCTGGACATCATCATCGTCTCCTCTTGTGTCATAGTCTGAGATGAAGCTCTTTTACCTACTGGTGGAGGTGTGAGCTCCATCGTGGAGATGGAAAAGACTGTCCTCCCACACCACTTTGACAACAGGACTTGAGCTCAGACTGGTAACATCAGAGAAGCAAAATGAAAATCCTGAGGAATTAATCTGACATTCAAAGCTTTGGTCAGAAGTTTTTGTGCTATTTTTTGGTATGTTTTGGAAATTGGCAAAGCTAAGTATTTGGGTTCCTGGTTTTGTCTTGGGAGCAAGTGAGCAAGGAATGAATCCTTGGGTGAATCTCCTCTGTCTGCTGTGGACAGGCCAAAGGCAACATAACCCAGAGAAAGTCAGCATCTGAGAAACTTCCTCTGGAGACAGAGACAAAGAATGATAAGATAAGAAGGGGCTTGTTTACTGTTGTTGGTTTGAAAAGCATTTGTAGACACCTTGGAATATTTTGGAGGCCAAGAGGAGGAATTAATGCCTAACTCTTTGTGTATCCTGTGCATCTTTCAGCTTGAAACTAAAAAGTGTGATTTGAAGTTCTTCTGAGGAACACCATAGCAAGTTTTCCCACTCCTGATTATGATCCCTATACTTCTCCACCCTTTCCTTTTCTTTGTATCAGTTATACAAAGCAAAGATGCTCCTAATTCTTATTTGCAGCCTCTGTAATCCAGTTTCTACTAACAAAAAGTCCTTTGTTTTATTTTTTTTTTAAAGCAAATCCTCAACTCATTGCTCGAATGTTAATTATTTAGACAATTGTGTCACCAAGCTATGCTGTGAGTGCTCAGTTGTGAGCTTTTTGCCTCCTCCTCTCAGACTCTCTCTTCCTTTCCCAAAGGCTCCTCAGAAAATTTCAGCTGCATAAACACCTTGCTGAAAACAGCATGGCTCATTTGACTGTTACCTCCACTCAGCAAAGTACATCTTTAACCCTGGTGTTTATGGTCCTTAGGCTTATCCTAAAACCTGTTTTCCTGAATAAAACATTTAGGTCTCATCCATTAAAGTGTCTAGTCCATCAGGCTTCTATTAGAGTTGGAAGACTCTGCAAAGCCTAATTTGGGGAAGAGTTTTTTGTTTGTTTGTTTTCAGTTTTTGCTCTGCTTTGTGGGAGTGTATATGAAGATTAGGTCTAGTCAATTGAAGAAAACTGCCCAAAATAAGCAATAGATTTGCTTAATCAATACTGTGTGGGTCTAGCATCATACAGGTGGTCTGTGCTAAGCTCTATACTCTCCAGAAAATAGAAAATGAGGAACTTTACATGGATTTCCAAAATGCTTTAGAGATAAGAATATGAGTAGTGCAATAAACATTACATCCTTAGAACAGTTAGCAATAGTTTTTTACTAATTTTTTATGTGTTACAGCTGGGATTTGTATGTGTGCAGAGAAGAGGAAAGGAAACTGTAATTCATCCTTGTAATATTTGTGGTGGCCTCCAGTGCTAAAGAAAACAGAGTAGCCAGTAGCCTTAAGGGAGAAATCCCATTTCTACTTACATGGACTTTACTGAAAATTCTGTATGGTATTTTTTTGGAACAGAATCTCCAAATAAAAGGATTGTGTGTGCAGTGCAGCAAATGCAGAAGGCCTGATTCTTGTTCTCAGACGGTCTTTAAAATAAGTGAGCTAACATTTGCTCACCTGAAAGAAACAGCTGGCTAAAGAGGAACTTGAAAATATTTATTTCTCTGAGAAAGGCATCATAAAATGAGCATGAAATAAATGTGTCTCATGCATACTATCTATAGTTCAATTACTCTAAATCACATCCAGTATTTCTGCTATTAGTGTTCCAGAAAGAAAAGTGTGACAGAATGGTGTAGTAGAACATGACACCTTGGGTGAGGTTCATTTTCAGACTCTTGCTGCATTCTCTTTAGTTTGCAGGAGTCTTGCTTTAATTAATTTATGGAAAAAAACAAATGCTCTTCTACTAGGGCTTATCAAGTCGTGTAATCTCTTAAATCGTACGCTTTGAAATAGAGCCAACTTCTACAGAAGAATAACTTCTTTCATGCTACTTTTGCAGGAGAATCACCAATAAAGCTAGCTTTTAAGAGTCTGCAAATGCTGATAACTCCTGAACCAGAATTAGATTTCCTAGCAGCAATCAAAATTGCAGTATCTTCAAAAGCAAAACATTGGCAACTGCTAAAAAAAGCCTATGATAACAAAAATAGTTATATTTTCACAGGGATCTTCAACAATCATCATTATTAGCATTCTCAGAGATTACCTCTTAGGGAAAATGCCTTCATTGTACCATTGTTAGCAGTTCCATTTGACAGGTATGAAGCTAGTTATCTTGTAGAGACTGAGCTGCCCTCTCGCATACAAGAAAGAGGAAGAAATGCAATTTTGTTTATCCACTGTAATAAATAACACACCTGTGAACTGCACTCGTGTTTCAGGCCTACAAGAACCATTTGCATGCAGCACATCACACTGGGCAGCCAGGCATAAATTCAGACTGGAGTCACTTCCCTTCAGCCAGCAGGCCTGGTGCTGAACGCGGCTCAGCCCTGCTCTCCGGACTCACCACCACTGTAACTGCTGCTGATGGGATCAGGTGTCGCTTGTACCCAGGCAACAGAGAGGAAAAAAACAACAAAACCCCAACATTTTTGGTTTGGTTTTCTCATGTATTTGGTATTCTCGTGTATTTATCTTATACAAGATAAAGAAGCTAATCTTTCTTCTGAATGAATTTGCGGTTTCAGTGTCAGATGGGCAGGAGATAAGACAAAAAAGACAAGAATGACAAAAAGTGTCACGTACGGTCCTTTCATAAAAATAGACACCTTTAGTTTCTAGGTCTGTCCATCTGTCATCTTTTGCCACTGTGCACATTGATATATAATAGATTTTTTTTTAAATTTGTGGATTCATATTTGTATCTCAGGATTGAATGTCATGGCTTTGATTACTGTGCAGACTCACCAATGAGCATGTGTCCATTTTTCTCTCTTTTTCAGGGGGAACAGCTTCCAGACAGAAGGGCTTTTTGGGATGCATTCGATCTCTGCATGTAAATGGACAGAAACTTGACCTCGAGGAGAGAGCTAAAATGACACCTGGTGTTAAACCTGGGTGCCCAGGACATTGCAGCAGTTATGGGAACCTCTGCCATAATGGAGGAAAATGTGTGGAGAAGTATAATGGTTACTTCTGTGATTGTACCAGCTCAGCCTATGAAGGACCTTTCTGCAAGAAAGGTAGGCAGCAAGCTTTGATCCCAGGGCTTAGTGGTTTGTGCAATAACTCTGAATTACAGCACCATTTTACCCGTGTCATCTTGGTGTTCCTCTGTTGCAAGATGTTCTATTATCAGCTGTCCCTTCAGTGTTACTAAGTGCTTATCCTAAGCAGTCTCTAAGACCTCTTTTTGTTGACATCAGAAATTAAAATGGTGTTAGTTGTACTAGTAAAGTTTATGACTATATCCCACTATGATTCCTGTATTTCATTGTATATAACTATCCCCAGACATTAGGAAATGGGGCTGAAATTTTTCATAGCAGGTGTTTGCCCATGTCTGAATGTTCAGTTTGCTTGTTTTTTAAACCTCATCTTATTTTGTTCACTTTAACAAACCTTTAAGAGCTTTTCTTTACAAAGTTTTAGAGCACTGATGTGACAAAAAGAGGTAGTCTTTTTACGTTTTTTTTTTTGCCATTCCTGTGACAACCCATCCAAACGTTAAGAAATTTTTAAAATAAGCATGAAGCATTCAAGAGAAAACTGATTTGCATGGTTCAGCCTTTGGTGAATGTGTCCTCACTGAACCTTTCTGGTGGCTTACAGGAGATGCTGTCAACACCAGAAAAAAAGCAGGGCAAATAAGGAATGTCTAATTTAGAGAGCATGCTTTTTGAACTAACAAAATCACTGCTCAGTAACAGCAAGGTGCAGCGTGAATTTTTAATTTCCATGGCTGTCCCCTGCCTCAAAAATCCAACAGGTTTGCTAAGTGGGCTGCATCATCTGCTGGTGCAAATTGGCTTAGTTGTTGTCATGGTTTAGGAATGGCATTCTCCAATTTAGTGTTTCCACTGAAACCATGGAGTGAGCTCACTCACTCTCCTCTCTCCCTCTGCCTCCCCCTTTACTGCACAAAAGGTAAAGATCTCAAAATGAGATAAGAGCAATTTACTGGAAGTAGTGACAAGATTAAACAAACCCAAACAGTAACAGCAGCAGTAGGGGATACAATAGAGAGGCAAACGATTCACACCTTCCTCCACCACCATGATAGGCTGACCTGGAAGGGAGCCTTTCTCCCATCCCCCAAAAATTATGCGCGATGGTACAGAATAAACTCCAGGTCCTAGCCATGCCCCATCCTGGCTACTGCAAATGTTAACCTCATCCTGGCCAGAAGCAGGCCACTTGTACTGCAGTCCCTGGAGCTGTGCTCACTTACCCAAGCTGAGGGTTTGGCACAGATGTTGCAACAAACATCTCAAATGCCCACATAGTGCCCCGTTAGGAGATGCTGCTGAAAAGGTGAAGCTGCTTTACTGAAGAGTCACCATCCTGTCTTCACTCAAGAAAAGCCCTGCTGTTACCCTGTGTCATTTCATGGTCAGACTATGTTGTGTTTAATGAGAACAAAAGCATGTGTTCTCAGGATCTGAGGATGCAAAGGTAGATGTCTCTCTTCATTTGATGCTCCCAAAGTTCCACAGTAAGCTTCCCTTCCTGGCTGTCTTTGGTCAATGTGTTGCTTTAGTAATTAATTTATTTAAAAAGGAGACTGGAAAGAGCAAATCTATTGTGGGGGCAAGACAGAGAATATTGCTGTACACGTCACAGTCAGATGATGGTGAGCAAAGCATTTATTTGGCTGACAGACATTTGGGCTCTTCCATCTTGTGGACTTCTGATTCCATCACTAAAATAGTTGAATTTATGTCTCCATACACAGTTTTTCCCTGTGTCAGACAAACAATCTGTGAGGCACACACTGCTTACACAAGTGAAGGAAGGATGATGTCAGCTGGATCAGGGGTGTTTTGCAGTGTTCTACTTCTGAGGCAGTCAGTTCTTGTCCATCCCTGCCTGGGAGATCTGAAAATGCAGTAGCTGAAATAATTCCTTTGGTTTATATATGCTTTCAGATGTTTCTGCATTATTTGAAGCCGGCACTTCTGTTACCTATACTTTCCAAGAACCTTATCCTGTCACAAAGAATGCGAGCACCTCGAGCTCTGCCATTTACGTGGATGCTGTTGTGTCCAAGGAGAACATTGCATTCAGCTTCCTCACGGCACACACTCCAAGCCTTCTGCTGTACATCAACACCTACTTTCATGAATATTTGGCTGTGATTCTCTCCAAGAATGGTAAGTAGTCTTGATTGGCTACCAAAGGGAGACCAGTGTAACTCTGATTTTTTTGGGGGTTCTTTTTTGTTTGTTTGTTGGGTTTTTTTGTGGCAGAATAGTATAGAATTCCTCACTGATTTAAGTTCATTTCTGTGTCTGCAACTTTATCAACTTCATGGAGTTCAGTTTGTGAAAATGGCCATCACTCTTGTTTATGTCCCTTTATTTGGCATTCAGTGCTACACTTGCCTATTCAGTCTTTGAGTAATCATGTTGTTGGGACTTAAAATGTGCTTTGACTTCCATTTGGCAAGACTGTACAATAGCAATTCCTTGCTATTTATTCCACACTGAGATCCATTAGGCCACCAAGATAAAGGAATGAGAAATACCATGTATGTACAAGAGCACTTGGTGCACAAATATATTTATAATGCTATCTTTTGCATTGTCTTGGCACATGTAGTGCTCCTCACGATTGTTTCAATGGAAGATTGCTAGTATGTCTGAATATTAAAGCTAGAATATAAGTTTTCTAGGTTTACTGATGAAAACATGAAGTGTAAATCCATTTCCTGTTTAAAGATACTTGACATGGGTACTTTTTGAAAATCTGTTAAGATTCTAGGGGCTTAAACCATTTGTCTTCTCAGTAAAACTCTGGCTCCTCAGTCCTTGCAGGGCTTTCAGAAAACTCACTCCAGACAAACATCATCCTAGACAAATGGGGAAATTTAAATTTTTTTAGAGTTATCAGGCACTGGAGCACTGGAAGTGATGGATAAGTGTGTTGGTGAGTCAGTAGCCTGTGTCAGAACAATGGAAAGTTAATGTCATGTGGTTGAATATGCAGATTTGACCAAATGACCCTGACTACTCTGAAGCCTTGAAAACTCCAAAATAACTAAGCTTTCAAGTATTGTCAAATGAAGCCATATGAGATTAAAATTTAAAAAAGGACTTTTATTCTCGATATGGAGTTTGCAGGAGTTTATCTCTTGGTTCTGTCATTGAGGCTGGCATGGGATGAGTACCTAATCCCTAGGAGGGGCAACTGGAATAGTGACTGCCTGTACCAATCTACTCCAAGCAAAGCTGTAGCAGGGAGGTGGGACTACAGACATGACCCTAGACCTCTCCTGCCCAGCCTCAGATTTCCATCTCTAATTTTCTCTTGTAGACCAGTGTTTATGATTTTTGGATGTATGAATATTCTAGTGTGTAGCTCCAGGGTGATGGAGGTTAGCTCCCGCTGAGGTAAAACCTTGGAATCTGCTTCTCAGTTACACTCAGGTCTCTTGATGCCACTCAGGCAATTGGAAATAGTCCTAAAGTTAATGACAATGTAATATCCATTTAAATCACCTTTATTGCTGCCAGGGTAGTCTAAAATGACCTTAGAAACATGAGTCAATTGACTTTTATTGATGGAATACACTATAAGCAAGCTGTAATTGTGGAGCTCTAGAAGGGGGTCTCTAATAGTGCTTGGGGAAGGGGTTGGGATCAAGACATCAGGATGTCTTGTAGCAGCTCAGCAGGAGCAGAGCTTGTGAAAATGAAAATGACCTTTCATTTTGTCAGCTGCAGCACCTGCAGATTTCAGCATTGGCTTAGGTGGAGAGAGGAGCTCTCAGTACGTGTGGAAATCACATGGAACAGGTCTCAGCATAGTCAGGCAGCACAAACAATGGTGCTTTTCTCAGATCTGCACCTCTTTTTATTCACTTGTTATATGGTGCTAACAGTTGTTTAGAGGGTTGGTGAGATGTCAGGCTCCAAAATTCTGGACTATATGGTGTAGCACTATATGCAAAGAATGATTAAGATAACTAGCAGACATTTGTTAACTCCTGAAAGTCTCCTTCAGGGTTACTCAGCGCATGCTTCCGTGACATTTTTTCAAGACAGTCATTTCAGTCATGTATATTCTCTGCCTTTTGTCCCAAATGGAATAATTCATTAAATTTCATGTCCTTTTACTTTTTAGTCTTGTTGGAATTGAAATTATTCCAATGAAAATAATGTTCAGATATGTTACTCGTTCTTCCTCCAAGAGGTTTATGCTTGCCATAAAGTTACTGGACTATGAATATCAATGTCCTTTGTAGCATTAAAAGTGAGTGTGATTCCTACTCTCTTACTGGCTTACTTTCAAGGAATCTTGCTGAGTTTGACACTGTATAGTAGGACATAAGCAGATCCCTGCTGGATAACTGATTGGTTAAATAAAGGTTAGGCTCCTGGAGAAATGGGAATGGACATTAAGAGTTGAGCAGTAATACTCTTTGTCATAATCCCAAGTCCCTTTCCACTTGTTAAAAAACTGCATTGGAACAGTCTATGTGTAATTTAATACTTCACCTTTTGTAACTACTTTTGAAGCTAATACTCATGTATTCAGTTGTTCCTCTTTTCTATTATCCACAAAATAACTAGGAAAATTATTAGTTAATAAAAGTGAAGATGAGAAAAATGTTTCTCCTGCTTCTGACTTCACATGTTAAATATTTGACATTAGAGAAATGAAACTGTTTGCAAGGATTATTCATAGTTAGAGTATACTAAAAGGGCTTACATGAAAGTGAACTTGTATA